>BMAO01023252.1:0-292314 GCA_019973975.1 Trichonephila clavata | reverse complement strand
TTCTATCCATCCACAAATAAATGTTTCCTCACTCAAAGTCACCTTCTCCCAGTCGTTAACAGTCCATTGGTATTTTTCGGCCCATGCTAAACACTTTTTCATCATTTTCTGAGTTAGAAATAGTTTTTTTCCTCAATCTTGTTGTCTTAATGCCACCTTCCAGAAGCCTTTTCCGGGCAGTTGAGGTCTTCACTTTTTATCACCATTATACAATAAATCCCCTCAAAGTTCTACGTTTGTTTTTCTTGGATTTATTTTGCTACCTCTCTTATTAAAATTTTAGCAATTCTCTTGGGGTAATTTTCCACTTGCACCTACATTTTTCTTTCCTTTTCGGAGACGATGATCCAGAATTCTGAATTGTTCTTAAAACACTTCCTTCGATCACACCAACTGCTATAGTGATATCTCTCACAGTCATAGAAATGTGTTCATTGAGAGCGATTAATTTTAGAACGGTTCCTTTGAGTAATATCCATCTTTGAACAAGTAAAAGTAACACGTCTTATAAAGAACGCAAAATTGAAAGTACCAGCTGCCCCACTGAAAGCTCGCAACTGAGCTCCTGATACATTAAAATGAATAAATTATATAGTCAAAGTCGAACTGTCACACTACCAAAAGACAGATATAACTTGTTTGAGGTGGTTTAGGACATCTCTAGTAATTACATACCAACTCAAACAAGAAAAACATGTTTGTCTCAATTAATTCGAACAGTATAGTATATCCAATACTTTGACTCCGTGGCATCAAATCTTCATGAGAAAGATTTTTGAGAAGTTGTAAGTTCGTACGGTTTCGTATAAATTATTGTTCAAAAATCTCCAGCGAAAAAAAAACTTAAAATTTACATCTTACCACTCTTGCAAAAGAATACCTCGGAAATAAGCGCAGGTCAAAGTTAAGCCAAACACTGAAGAGAATGCTTTTGATTATTATTTAATAACAGAGATGCTCTTAATGATGATTGATGTTATAAAAAAATGATCCGTACTCTCCGCCCATTATTCAAAAAATTACCAAAATTCATGAAATGGAAAAAAAAAATTTTTTTTAAATGCTTAGAGTCATTTCTATTGATATAATCTCTGTCTCAATATAATAAAAAATAGCGATAATTACGCTTGAAATATTATTTAAGAAAAACTTTCTAAAAACAAAATCTAAAATACGCAAAAGAACCGCATGACTATTTGCACCATGTCATGTGTGTATTTTTATCACTTTAGTTTTTTTTAAAAATGTAACTCATCCGCGCACTTATAATTTAAACCACTAAAATAAAAATAAAATTGAAATAAAGGAATGCGAAATACATATATATATATATATATATATATATATATATATATAGTAACATAAAATGAAAGAAATACATGGCATAATAAAATTGATAATATAAAATTATATCACTAACAAAGCTAGAAGATATAAACCAGATTTCAAGAAACACAACTTTAAAAATGATGGAAAAGTCTATTGTAGAAGAATTAACTAAGCGTATGTATAACATGGAACAGAATTAGAACTTTAAAATGTAAGAAATCAAAAGAGTCAATAGACTAAAATGAAGACCTATTATGATTTCTAAAGCTGTTGCTACATTAGGACAGCAAAATTAGGGTTAAATATATTTTATGGATCCAACCTTCCCCTGTTCAGCAGAAATTTTACACATAAAAGGAAAACATACCCATGTTGAAAAGTTAGGCCTAAAACCAAACACGTGTAATTTGCAACCAACAGAAAATTAAAATTAAAATAATAAAAATAATAGAAAATATGAAAGGAAATGAATCTTAACAAAATACAAATAAAAATAATTTTGAAAAGGAATAATGAAGCAAAAACTTACATGAAAAATTGCAAATAACCGGAGAGCGGAAAAAAAACTGTACGTACGAGAGCAATCACGCTAAATGACCGTTAAAAATGACGTGTTAAGTTGGTAAAACCAGAAGCAAAAATTAGTGGCGCCACCTAGATAGTTTTTTTTTTGTAATTAAACAAAGCAAACAAAAACAAATTTAAAATAATAAAAAACAGGAGAAAAAAACAAAGAATAATACTTAAACATTAAAAAGGAGAATTAGAGAGATAATTTAGAAATATATTAAAAAATGAAATTAATTGGATAGTTGTATTCCAAGCAATTATTGCAGAACAGCTTAAAATTATTTTGCTTAACATCATTATCTGTGACTAAATCGTTATTTCTTTTTATAAAATTTAAGATGATATTTCTAAAAATAGATAGAGAGAGAGATGTAGGTTACTTTCCCAAAAAGGCATTTTAATAATGTTCAAATCAAAAGAGTCTCTTTTATCAAAAATATTACTAATTAGTATATTATTCTTAACAATTAATTGTAGGTCTAAAAAGTTTGCAGAGTCATTATTATAATTGGTTTTTAATAATTTCAGATATTGGGGATAATATTTAAAACTAGGAACATAATTTACTATATTACTAAAGATGATTAAGTCATCTATGTATCTAAAAAAGTAACAAGAATCGGAACTAATGTTATCATATTCATAAATTGCAGATAAATATTGGCTAAACAGTTACTAGCAGGCCCTCCTTGTGGAAGACCTTTAATTTGCTGATAATAAGAGTTATTGTGAAAATATGATTTTCATATAGTACTAGATGAATAATAGAAAGATATTTATCATAATTAATTAGTTTATTCAAAGAATATTTGTTATAGGCTATTTGTTATAGCCATATCCCAATATCTATGGAATTAAATAAATCTTCAAAGTCATAGGTGTGAATAGAGATAATTTTTTTTATCTTGCATGTACTTAATGATATCTAAACTATTCTTAACTATAATCGAATTATCAATACTGTCTAATGTGGATTGAATAATCTTTTGTAGCTTTCTACCCGGAAGTGTAGTATAAGTTTTAAAGCCGTTTGTTATAGTCCTAAATTTAATAGGATTTTTATGAAATTTTGGAGTTCAGAAAATATGAGGGAATTTAATATCCAAAATGCGTAAATCTAGTTTTTTTTATAGAAAGCAGAAATTCGATTAAAAATTTCTCTATTGCTAGAAATAGATTTTTTAAAAGCATTATTATTATGAAAATGTTTTTTAGCATATCAGTATACAACCATTTGCAAATAATTGCATAATTACCCGGAACTTTATCAACATAAACAATAATGAAATTCTCTGTATGTTCTACAATCTGATGCTTAATATTTTTGTAAATTAATCCACAATCAGTTTTATAGTTATTTTTCAGTAACTCTTTTAAAACATTGCATTTAAATTCATTAAAAGCTTCAATAGGAAAAGTGTATTTAATTGCTAATTTAGTAATAAAGTTACAAATATCTTTAGAAATTTGTTTTTTAATGGCATTATTATTATTGGAGATCATTAATCTATAACTAGCACCTTTTGACATAATATCCCTAAGAGTATTATCTTCAACAATATTTAAATTGCCTGTTACAACATGTTTGTGATGCTCGTTTATAAATTCAGGATAATCCTTACAATTACAAAGAAAGGTATTATTTTGCAAATCATTAATTTTATTGTAGTTAAAAATTGAGCCCTACCAATTTCTTTATTATACTTAAAAACCTTTTTAATGCAAACATTATTGATAGGTAAACTATTATCATAGCGTCATTTATTATCATATATTATCATAGTTTCAACTATTATCCATAACCAGAATTTTTTTTTTAAAAAAAATTGAGTTAAAACTTTTGGTATGGTACGAGAGAAGAGAGGGCTTAGTTTTACAAAAAGTTTAATAATTGACAAAGGAGTTAATATAAGTTGTAACGCAAAAAATTTTACTCCTATGTCCGTGCTTTATACTTTAATGAAAGTAATGTCTTAATGAATGAAAATTCATTTGTTGTATTAAGATATATTTGTTTGACAGTTTAAACTTATGCGCGAAGAAACTAATCTAATTAAATAAAAACTTGTACAATATTGATTTGTTGTGGAAGATCAAATAATTTTTTTTTAAAAAAAGTTTACATTCAGAGTTATCGGAATCCCTTACAAAGTTTACAAAAAATGTAATTTTTTATATAATTACTGTAAATATAGTTTAATCTATAAAAACTGATAGTCGTATTAAATTTTGGTGAATTTTGACTTCGTGAATCTATTTAATTTCAGATGGGTTTTGTGGTTGGTACGAAAATCCTGCTTGAAAGATTCGGTATATATAGCTTGCGTTAATGTAAAAAAGGCATGGAGTAATTGGCTGGTCTCCCTGGTATGGTCAATATTAAAAGTCATGCTTCAGAAACGGCAAAGTAGACTTTGTATATCAAGCCCATGCAGAACTTTAATTTGCTAGTTATATATATATATACATAATTTATATTGATAGAATTTTAATTTAAGCCTTTAACGCGGGTCATTTATTTCTAGTAATGACGTATTAAAATATTTTTATGGCCGATGATTGGCTTAAGAAAAAGAAATTAATTTAATTTATTTCATTAGATAAAATTTATTTGAATTTTAACACCATTTTTAGTAGTTGTTATGCACACCTCCACCCGTTGAAGGCTATTAAAAAGTAGGAAACTTAATTTTAATATTCGGGGGGGAGGGGATTTTTTTTTTTTTTTTTTTTTTTTTTTTGATATTGGCTCATGTTAGACTTGGATTCCCAATTCCTTCCTTCACTATCCATGTAAATACAAGGGAATCAAAATGATCAACATTAGATCAATCCTCCTCCTCTTCCTCATCTCTCCATTATATTCTTCAATTTCACTTGAATTATTTTGATCTTTCATAATCCAGAAGTCTAGAACAATTCTTTGCCTCACACCTGAACCTTTACGCACTGTGGATCAGATAAACCAACTCTTTTACTTTCAAATTGAAATTCTTCTCCAGTTTCAACACCTGGATCTACATCTGAATCTTCAGGGTCACTTGGGAAGGTGAAAAATAAATCGATAACTTTCTCTAGTATAGTTCTTGCCCTCTTTTTTTTTCAATTCTTACTGTTATTTCACAATCTCTCTATGTATATGTATATATATCTTGTTCAAATTTTCAATCGTTAATAAAATACTTCTATTCATCCATTTAAATTCACAAATACTTGATGGTACTTGATGGCACTTGATGTTAATACATTTTTCAAATATTATTCATTAGTTAAACTTAATTAATGAATAAATAGTAACAAGCAAAGTAAAAGTCCAACACCGTATAACAAGTAATAAAAAAAATTTTTAAGTCAATTCCTACTCATGTCAACAAAGAATTTTTTTTAAATTTTTGTTACTTTTTTATTAAATAGTTACAATTAATTTAAATATGTATATACATATGACATAATCACAATATTAAGTGACAAAATAGAAAGCGATTTTCCTTGCAATCTTCCATTTTTCTTTCTATATATGGTGTTGGACTATTTTTGTTTGTTTGTTACTATTTTTATTCATTAATTAAATTTAATTATTCTAATAAAATAGTGTAATAAAAATGAAATCACAGTCTCAGAACTGTTAGTGGCGAACGTTTAGGGAGATCTAAGTATGCTCCCACGACGAAATAAGGAGAAATTCCAACAACTTACAGAGTTTGAACGGGGGAGGATTTTCCTATCGCGCAATAGGAGCTCGTGGGCAGCGGAACAGTTCCACAGTGATGCGAATATGGAAGCTGTGGACCGACGAGCACCGAACAACTCGAAAAACTGGTAGTGGACGACGGAAGGTGACTTCAGTGCGCGACGATCGACACCTGATCCGCATGGTGGTAAATGACCGCACAGCTTCCTCCAGGCAGTTGGCAGTACGTTGGTCTACTGCTACAGGTGTACTAATGTCGGCTTCGTCAACGACTGCTGCACCGTGGATTGCGTGCAAGAGTGCCTTTATACAGGATTCCCCTCAGGCAAAACATAGACGGCTGCGTCTACAATGGACTCATGAACACTGAGCCCGGCAAGCTGATTGGCACCAAGTTCTCTTTTCAGCTAAATTACGTTTCAATTTGTGGGACCATGATGACCGCATTCGTGTTAAACACTATGCCGGTGAACGCTGCCTTCCAGAGTGCGTTATCGAACGAAATAGTGGTTTAACATCCGGAGTTATGGTTTGGAGGTGCGATTTTGTATCATGGACGATCCAATTTGCTACGAATTGAGGGTAATCTCAATAGCAAGAGGTACGTCAGTGAAGTGCTACAGCCCAAAGTCGTTCCCTTCCTTCAAGGCATCCCTGGAGCTATCTTTCAGCAGGATAATGCGCGCCCACATGTTTCAAAGACTGTTTGAGACTTCTGTTCAGCCCAACACATGCAACTTCTTCCTAGGCCTGCTTATTCGCCGGATATGTCACCTATTGAGCACGTGTGGGTTTGGTAAGTCGGCGTCTCGCTCGTGATCCGCGTTCTGCAGCTTCAAAAGACGAACTTTTGCTGAGCATACAAGCAATATGGAATTCTCTTCCACAAGCAGACATTCAAAGTCTGTTTGACTCCATGCCACGTCGTATAGCAACACTTATTGCAGCGCGTGATGGCTACACCAAATACTGATTTCGGACACTTAATATTGTTTTTTTTTTTTTTTTTTTTTTTTGCTTTGAAAATTTTGTCATTTATTTGTACTAATATAAATCATTTTTGTGCATTAAAGTTCATTTAATTGTGATAATTCCTTGAAGATGTTGCATTTTTTACAAACAGCAGTTTTTATACATATTTATATTAATTGTAATTATTTAATAAAAAGTAACTAAAATAAAAAATTTCTTCGTTGACCTAAATAGGAATTGACTTAATTTTTTTTTCATAATACTTGTTTTCTTTTTTCTTTTTTTTAAAATAAATTTCTACTGTAAGAACAAGAAATGTTTTAACTAAACAGAATTAGAGATTTCACAAGTGGAAGTAAAACACTGAAAACTGCCATACATGGTTCAAGATTTTATCTGGCAGAAAATTTCTCTTTCCATTCTATTAAAATTCTTATTAAAAGATCTATCAAAGACAGTGCTCAGGAAGACCTCTATAACCGTATTTCCGCAACTCTTGGAAGAATGCTATCCTGAATTTACATAATGGCCCAAGGCGTACTGAGTTCCACCTAGCCACCGGACATTAACTGCCTGAAAAACCATCTGTATAGACTCAAAGTTGTTTCTTCCCTGATATGCATTCTGTACAGCTCTAGAGAAGTCATGGACTCCACAGATCTACACCATGGGTGGGCATAAGTCTATCGCGGTCGACTGGTGGACCGCAAAGACATTTGGGGGTGATCACCTGAAGATTAGCAGTTAGTAATTATATACCGAAATATTCAAGATTGGCTGAGAGCATACAAACCAAGTCTTCTACTGACTATATGCACTAGTTTTAGATGAAAATGTTTTATTTTTTAATGTATTTTGAATTGTTTTGTAACAAATGCATTATTTGATGTTATGTTAGTGGCTGTTATTGAAGTTAAACTTCTATGCTCACGGAGTGAATGGAAAATTTGCCCAGTTTTGCGTAACAGGGAGAAAACGAACGGAAGTAGTGATTTTCCCCGCCATCTCCCCAAATCGTCGCAATGGTGAGGAAATAGCAAGCGGGAGGAAAAGACAGCGGGGTCTGGAATATATTATTTTCCTCAGTTCAGTTAACTAGTGAACCTATGAGAGGGAGTAAACAGAGTGAAAAAAGACAGGAGTTCGAATTTGCTAAAAATAGCATCAGCGGTCAGGAGTTGGTGGGGGGGGGGATTCGTTTCGGTAGAAACCAAGAAACTGCAACTTTTCTACATTCGTTTTTCACGTGGTTGGGTTTTCGATTCGTTTTGCTCGATGGGGGGGGAGGGGAGATCCTGTGACTTGCGTCACATCCGTGAAAAAGTTGGATGATTGCTTTCCAATTGGTCGACTCCCCCCCCCCCTTTCTCACCAGACCAGGGGACATTTGTCAACGGTTATATGTGTTGCAATGATTGCGTTACGGTGTAGACAAAATAACTCTTGCAGCAAAAGCGTGCCTTTTTAAAATATTTCCTTAGATTGTTGGCCACATAATGATGTTTTCGACAGTTAATTTATTTTTTTAAATTTTCATTTGCGTTGAATTATTATTGATTCTAATCAGAATGCCTAAATCAAATGCACAAAGAGGAAAAGAGTTTCGTGAAAGAAAAAGAAAAGAAAAACTAGCAGAAAGTCCAGTCGAAAAAGTGATAAAAAGACAGAAAAACAGTGCAAATTCATCAAGCACTACTGCCAAATCTCGATCAGAGTACATGAGAGAATATCGAGCACGGAAAAAAAACATTGCAAAATATTCTCTTAATGCCGAGTTTAATGACTGATGATGGGAATGCTATTGAGATTCATCTAATGCCAGCACAGATTAATACGGACTTTGTGAATCACCCTGTGCAGTCAACAAGTACAGAGCCCTCAACAAAAATTGTGCGTGTTGGAACTAATGCATGGGAATCGATAATAAATTCTATCTTACTTTACAAAGACTATGATTCCCATAAAAAAGCTCACAAGGATTTCCAAAAGCGATTCGGTGATAATCCTTTCGGTCACGGGTGTTCGATTTGTGATAGATTATGGTTTAGAGATGATTTGAGAACGGCCTGTTGCTGAGCATAAAAATATTTTACCGGGAATTAATTTAGAAGACGTTAAAGCGTGCTACAATTGCTGACAAAGTTTAAAAAGGAAAAGTATACCAAATTTATCAAAATATAATGGTTTTGTATACCCAGAAATTCCAGCACATCTTCCTACTTTGGATATGGTATCAGAAAGACTCATTTCTCCACGAATACATTTCATACAAATTAGGTGATTGAGACATGTAGACGGTCAGTTTGGAATATTAGGGCAAATAATCAATGTTCCAGTATCAGTCAATACAATGGTCAATCGACTGCCACGGAATGTTGATGATGATTACTATGTCAATGTTCACATCAAACGGAGGAAAATTCACAGAACTAGTTATCTGATGGGTTTGGTCACTAAAGGAAACATCAAAACATGGTTGCAATATTTATTAGCTACTCCACTGTACAGAATGTATGACGTTACAATCGATGATAGTTTCTTCAATTTCAAACAGAATGCGTCTCAAGTTCTTCTAGATGAAATCAGTAAAAATATAACTATTGAAGAGAGACTTACAGCCCAGCAATAGACGTTGTTATGGAATGAAGAGAAATATCTTCGTATTGCTCCTGGAGAAGCGAATGGACCAAGAAGCTTGCTATTTGAAGAACATGCTGAGGAGCTCTCTTTCCCAGCAATTTACTTCGATCATTTTAGAAACTTCAGGGATGGAGTTAGAGTTACACCATTCATGATGGCCACGAGTGAATTAAGACGTGTTGATCGTGGTGGAGTGACCCCACAGCGTTTGCTTTATATGGCAATGAAAATTATGCGATTGGGAGTTCGGGATTCACTTGCCTATGAATTTTGAATTTAACAAGTTCCCCCGGCAGTTTAGTATATTTAGATGTATTTCTGTACTTACGACCAACGTCGGCAAAGAAGTTTCACTTCTATCGCGTGGCATTCCACACACCATTTGTTTATTATGTTTGCATCTTGCGTTTTGCTTGAAAAGTGTAAGTTTATTTTATTGTTGTTATGTAAGGGTAAGTACAGTGGTGACCAAAATTGTGGACATTTTTGAAAATTGTTATATTTTTTAAGTTTGTATGCTTATGGAAAATGTTAAGTTGCACAAAATGCAAAGTCTCTTATATCATTTTAAAGATAATTTAATACTAAACTTAATACAAAAAACAAAATTTAAATACAGGGTGGCCATAATTAAACTGCAAGTGTTCAAGGGGTGCTAGAAAGAAAACCACCGGGAATAATCCAACGAAATTCGGTATCTACACGTTTCAGAACATGCGCAAATCAAATAAGCAAAGAAAAAAAATTGCCATTTTCACCCGGTAGATGACGCTGTACCGTATTTCAACGCACACCGGAGGCATATACAACTTCCAAAACCGATAGACAGAGTATAATGACATTCTAAGAGGCATATAAACAATATAAAACATCACTTACATTTTATCAAAATTCCATACCATTCACTTCAGTAATTTTTTTACAGTATCATGTCATCAAAAATTAACGTAAACTAAGATTACAAATTAAACTATCCATACAGACACTTTAGAAAACAATTAAACCATTATTTTTTTGTATGAAATTATCCCATGTTGTGCTCAATATGCGAACCACTAGATGCAATCACATGCTTGAAGCATTTTAATTTTATACGGATAACGCCGAAGAATGTGGCGCAACACTTCATACACAGTTGACCAGGGAAGAGATAATGTCCGAACCACATTTGTTGCAGCATACTGGCTCCTGAACTGCTACTCGTAGTAGCAATAGCGTCATCAATTTGCTGCACTCTTTCCAGGTTTACGGGATGCGCGCCGCCCTCTTGTGCTTGGAATAATGCCGAGTTCTCTGGTTTCTTCAAATTTAGAAATCATATTTTTCAATCCATTAACACACTTATTGGACTTTTTCTTAATCGTTTCCATACGCTAGTATTCTTTCAGAGTAGCTGAATAATTGCTACAATTCTGATAGAATATCTTCACTAACAATGCACGTTTCTTCTTATTCAGAGTCATGATTGACAATTACTTAATGTGGTCGAATTTTTATACTGTTCGATGAGTTTAAAATTGGCATATATGCCGTCGGTAAGCATTGAATCACGGAACAGCGCCATCTCTCGGGTGAAAATGGTGACTTTTTTTACATATTTGACTTGCGCATGTTCTGAAACGTGAAGATACCAAATTTCACTGGAATATTCGCAGTGGTTTTCTCTCCAGCACCCCTTGAGCACTTGCAGTTTAATTATGGCCACCCTGTACTTGCAACGTAAAAAAAAAAAATGCTGTAATAATTAAATTAAAATTAAAATATCTAAAACTCAAGCATACTTAAATCTTTACTAAGCATACATTCATTTAAGATATTTTACCATTTACAATATATATGGCTTATTCTCTTTACTTTTATCGTTATTATACATTGCTGGCCACCGTAAATGCAACACCAAGAAAGACAAGAGATAGCACAACAAAATTTATTTTGTAGATAACATGTTGACCAAGTATCAAATGATTAAATTTATAGACTCCAGTGAAGCGTGGTTCCTGCCAGAATCAGTTGTCAGAGTAGCTGCCATTGTTGGAGATCACAGCTGCCATATGCCTCGGCATTGATTCAAAGAGACTTTGGATGTGTTTTTGGGGTACAGCAGACCAAACAGCTTCCACACGTTGCCAAAGTTGATCTGGTGTGGCAGCTGAGGTTGTAATCTGGGTCAATCGTTGAGCAACCATGGACCACATGTTTTCTATCGGTGAAAGATCCGGAGAGCGAACCGGCTAGGGAAGCAATTCAATCTGGTGATTGACAAAGAACCTTTGGATAATGCGTGCCACGTGTGGTCGCGCATTTTCCTGCTGAAATATGGATGTGGCCAAGCCTTGAAGGTAAGGAAGGACAACTGGCTCCAACACCTCCGAGATGTAGCGCTGGCTGTTTAAAGTACCGGCAATGCGTACTAGAGGAGTGCGAGAGTGATATCCAAATACCATAATATCCGGTGCAGGACTAGTGTGGCGGTGCATAACGCAGCTGTTCAGCATCCTCTCTCCACGGTGTCTCCAGACTCGAATCCGACCATGGTGGTGTTGCAGACAGATGCGTGACTCGTCAGTAAAGACAACTTCATTCCATTCTGCCCACCCACATCCTTCTTTCATCACACCATTGTTGGCGGAGACGTCTGTGGTTCTGCGTCAAGGGTAGACCAAGCAATGGACGTCTTGCGGACAGACCACTCTGATGTAAACGGCGTCGAATGGTACGCGAAGACACTGAATGATGCGTTATAGACTCAGTGTGCTGTGCTATGGTTCGTGATGTGACTGAGCGATCCGTCACTGCCATGCGCACACTTTGCCTGTCCTCACGCGAAGTGGTGCACTGAGGTGAATGCGATCGACTACGTCGTTTTGTCGTACCCTCCTGCATCCAACGGTCACATATCCGCATTATAGTTGTTTGGTTTCGTCCAACAGGACTACCGATTTCCCTGAAAGATAATCCACAATCTCGGTAGGCCATTATCCTTCCTCTGTCGAACTCGGATACTTGATCAAAAGCTGATCGCTGTTTTCTACGAGACATAACTGATCGTTTGTTGAAAAAACCACAAGAAAAACACAATTGCCGATCTTGAAATCGTCAAAATCTCCAAGCCTTAAATAGCGCTTTGAGGTGGCGCCACAGGCATGCGTGATGTGTGTCTGTGCTGAAATTCTAATCATTTGCATATCTCACATCCGCTAATACATATTGTAAATTTCATGTTATTTGCGTGCTTCCTTCAGGGTGTTTTATTTACGGTGACCAGCAGTGTAGTTTTACGCTCTTTCTCCTTAAAACATATAAATTTCAATCAATTTATTTACTATTGCTACTGATGTTTTTATTCCATTTTTATTTCCTCCACTGAAAATTCAACTTACAAATAACATTGCAGAATTTTTTTTAAAAATTTCTGTCTGGAAAGCAGTATCTACATTTTGCATTTTCATTTATACATGTGTTTTATATATTATTCAAGATAACTCATCAATGCTTTTCTTTTTCAAAATGAATTCTAAGCGAATGCGCTCTGAAGAATGCACCCTGCAAGTACAAATACAGGCAAATGGTTCCACAATTTTAAAGTTCAAGCCCAGCATCAATAAAGACCCAGCGTGTAGGGGCGCGATGCAGGTTAAATCTGTCGAGAGCTCAAATGTCCTTCTTTTGGTGTGGTAGTTAGTAGATGAGGTGCTTTCTCAGGTGTCATCCTCGTCACTTGACCATGGTTCAAAATTATGAGGTCCATTACCAAAAGCTCTCGTGTAGCTGAACAGTGTAACGTTAATATTCACTCACTCACTCCACAATTTTAATGTTTGACATCTCAGGAATTAGAGATTTTTCCCAAAAATCCAGGGAAATTCTGATTGGAATGGGGTTGCACGAAAATACTTTCTAGTTCTAGGGGTTCCATAAAAGCACCTTCAAGTTCAAGGGGTTCCATGAGTTGAAAAAGTTTGAAGACCACTGCTCTAGAGCAATATATGTTATTTGCGAAAGATTCCGTAATTCTAAGCCAAGTGTGGCCAACCCGCGGCCTTGAATAATTTTGCGACCCACGAGATTCATTACAAAATACGATTATTTTGTACAATATTTTTATTTTTAATGTAGTGTTTTGTAACAAATATATTCCATAACTGTTTCTATTTTATTACGTTTCTTTTGTGTGTGTGTTTTAATACATTCTTAGAAGTATGCGGTATTGCAGCGCAGCATCACACTCGATTCCTGTAACTCCATTGCGCTGCCTATTGCTAGAGTTAGACATATTTGATCATTGCATTATTATTATTAAATTATCTATGCTTGCATAGATGAAAAATGATGAATCAATAATTCATTCCGTTTTAAAATTTAATTCCAATAAATGTTTGTGATGGGTCCAAATATAATATAAAAATATATAATTTTTGTTTGCAGCCCGCGGGATTATAATGTTTTTCCGAAGTGACCTGCAAGGTCCTTTGAGTTGGCCATCCCTGTTCTAAGCCAAGATCGAATAGCGAGAATGACACTTGAGTTTACAGTTTCTTTGTATTCATGACCTTTTTTGAACCTGGGAATCTCGCGTCTTTAGCCATTATGGTATCTGATCCTCCACGCTTTTAAATGCTGATTTAAATTATTTTTATTGTTATTTATAAAATATATTGCTGGTTTCTGTTTGTGATATTAAAGATATCACATTAGTGTGATAAATAAGAAAAATATTTAGTATGATTGGGGGGAGGGAAAGGTAATTGAAATTGAAATCGCGAATGCAATAGCTTTAAAACGAAAACTGTGGCAAATTTAGCTTCCTTTACCACAGTTTCATACGATTTTTTGTAACTGAATTTATATTAGAAATTCCAACACTATAAAACTGTTCTTCCAGAAAATTGTGTGGGCCCCAAAACCACTTTATCATTGGCGTAGCTAGGTATCCAAAGGCCTTGATGCAAAAAAAAAGAGAATACTGGTTGAGTTTTATTAAGTAAAAATATATTAGTATTTTAGATATACAAAGTTACTCTTACGTCAGCCCTGTGTCAAGCTCTGCAGAACATAGGAAAGCAAAGATACATACTACTTACATGTATGCGCATGAATTTCCTTGTGAATTTAGTGATTACCCAGGTTCGATTTCACACGTGATAGACAGGAAATGATAAAAAAAAATATGCATAAACAAGAAAATATAATACAAAATTATTATAATTATTTAAAATAAAACACACTTAGGAAAAAACAGAGGAGGGGGGACAAAATTACATCAGTCTGTTGCAGATACCAGATTGCGAAACATTGAAACAGGAAAATAGCTTATTATGAACCATATTGTTAAAAAAAAATAAAATGACCAAGAAGAAATAGCTTCCTGAGTAGTTTTTTTATATGTATGGTAATATATTTCATGGAACTTGATGTTTATTTTCAAGTAAAAATTAGAAAAATGAAAAAATTGAAAAATAATAAACTTTTTTAATAAGTAAAATTCGCAACACTATATAAACAAAGGAAAAGAATTTAGGGGAATTCCTTACAAGTTTGAAATTACTTTCAACGGAGTTGCCATGATTACAGCTCTATGTAACTATCTTTTATATTTATACCTCAATTATGGGAGAAATTATCGCAAGTTCGACTTGCTTGGTGGTCAAGGCGCGAGGGCCCCTGTGCACGTTACCACCTAGCCCATTGGTAGTTACGCCACTGTACTTTATTAAATTTATATAAGATTTTTCTGTTTCATGTCTTAAAACGTTTTTAAATAAAATTATTGAACTGAATCGGAAATAAAGAACTGACCTGAAATATTTCAGGAAAGAGAATAATTTAAATCACATTACACTATTCATTCCATTATTTTTATAAATTTTTCTTGTCATTAAACTGTTTAAAAAAGGATTTTGATGCAATTTAATATTGAGGAATATCACAGAAAATTGTTTTGAATGTACAGAAATATATATATATATATATATATATATATATATATATATAAAGGTTTCTGCCTTAACTAAAACTTATATTTTTATAAAATTCAAATGAAAAACTGATGTTCCTCAGACAGAAACGAAACAGCGTAAAAAAAGCAGTTTCTTTGTATAACTAGAATGTCGAGGCGCAGTTTTCATGCCATGGGGTGGGAAGTAAAAGAGGGGTCAGTTGTCATATAAATAGTCTTAAAGTTGGTTGTAAACTGGACCCTCCAAGAACAAAAATAGAAGGCGAAAGAGAGGGGGAAGGTTTACTGTCTCGAGCTCCGATTGCACTTAGAATTCATCTCTCAACTGTTGTAGAAGAGGCTTGTATAATTCTGTGACGTCATTTTCTTTCATCATGACAGCTGTCAGAACATAACAATCAGAAAATGGGATAAAGTAAATGCAAATTTGGAAAAATAATAGCTTGAAAAAAATTTATTTCAAAGTCAAAAAAATATAGAAAATTAAGAAAAAAGGCATATAATTTATCTTTAATGAAGGAACTATTTACCTTCGATCATTAAGACCAGTGCTCATGAGTACTTGGCCTTTCCTTTAGAAACGCCCATTCCCCCCTCCCAGAAGAGGGCGCTTTCATCGTTTTAGAGTTGGAATTTCTGTCTACGGGACCCTTAATAGTCATCAGAAGTTATCTGGACGATGCTAGTGTTTCTGTCAGTTCAAAAACAACCAGAAGATTAGCAGATGTTGGACTAAGAGGTAGAATTCCACGAAAGCCTTATCTCAATTTACAACAGCGCTAAAAAAAGACTACAGTGGGCAAAGGAACACATTCATTGGACAAATGATTGGTGGTTACAAGTTGTATGGAGCGATGATAAGATATTGTTATTTGGTAGTGATGGTAGAAAATACGTAAGACGTAGAATAGAAGAAATGCTACATCCTGACTACATCCAGGTAACTGTGTAGTACCCACATAGTTTTATGATTTGGCCATGCATATCAGCAGATGGTATCGGTCGCCTTCATATCATCGATGGGACACTGAATGCCAGAAAATACATTTACACCATTTGAGAACCCAAACTTTATGCTGATTTGGTGATCTATTTACCAACAATGCTTCATTTTTTCCAGCAAGATTCTTCTCCTTGACACACAGTAAAATAATCGAAAGACTGGTATCATTCTAAGATCACTGAATTGTTGTCCTGGACAGGAAACAGTCCTGACCTTAATCCTATCAAAAACTTGTGGCACTGTTTGAAAGCCTTTGCCCGAATGAGATACCCATGAAATACAAGGGAACTAATTGAAGCTATAATTGTTTCCTGGCATCATGTAATTACGAAGGGAGAGCTTAAAACTATTTTCAGCTAAATGGAACATCTATGAAGAAACCGTAATAAATAATAAAGGCTACCCCACTATGTACTGATTACCCACTGCTATCATCAGTATCTAATGTATATCGATAGTTATTACAGCATAACTTTTCTTGCGTTGCAAATATTTGAATTTTGTTTTTTGTATTGAGTTTAGTATTAAATTATCTTTAACATATCTTTGACATAAAAGGTTTTGCATTTTGTGCAACGTAACATTTTCTATAAGCATAAAACTTAAAAATCATAACAATTCTCAGAAGTGTTCACAATTTTGGCCACCACTGTACATATTCCGTATTTATTAAATTATAATATAGACCTTTTTCTTAGCTCACCACTGAGTGGACCGTACAACTTGAAAAAAGTAGAAGTAGCCTGTACCCTGGAAAAGTTATCCCTCCCCTGCCTTTGGCTGTCATTTGATATCCTTACAGCGCGATGACACATTAACAAGATTGCAGTCCCCTAAATGTTGCCCTTCCTGTCACGGAACCATTGGGGAAGATTTAGCTTCCTATTTCTTTGTTTTTAAAGAGAAATTTTCAGTATATTTTCTTCTAGATATCAAGAACCGGTAACTCTTAATCAAGTTACGTTTTTATGTACAAACACGCATTACCTTTTTACATACAGTGTTTATCTTAATGATATAACTATAGATAGATATATCACTAAGGAGCTGATAATCTTTGATAGTGTAAATAGCAAGCCATATATAAAAATGGAAATTTCGAATGATGTAAAATGTTATGTGGAATAAATTGTACAAAATCATTGATTATGATAATGTTTAACGTAAGAGATATAATGATTAAATGTTTATATTTCATCATAATGAAATATTTTTGAGCAATAACAAAAAATATGTAATTATCTCGATTGTGATTTTTACTCAGACAACACAAAATTCCCCCCTCTCCCATTAAGTTCTTAGATTTCCGATATTGAGGGTGAAAAAAAATGGCGGAATTTCTTAAATGTCTTGCAGTATTGTAAAAGTAGTCTGATTTAAAAATCATTGCTACTTTGAAATCATCTCTATGATAATTTAGTGATTATATAAAAATTTATACAGTTGTGATTTTGTAAAACTTATGTGACTCTGCAAAACCTCCCAAGAAAAAAAAATTACTAAAATAAATAAATAATAAATTGTGTATCAACAATTTACGAAATGTTTTGTGGGTACATTTTTGACACTCAAAACTAACGGAAGAATGAAAAGTTTTCCACATGAATACCTAGTGGTGCCATTAAATTTTGACACAATTATAAAAGTTTTAAACTTTATAATCAAATTTAAAGCGAAATCTTCTTAAAATTTAATGTTACCTTTAAATTTAACATATGACATCTTTCATTCAAAATGATCATCTTTTGAGTTCACGCGGGCTTTAAGTCTCTTTGACCAGTTATCTATCGAGGCATGCACTACCTCCATGAGAATTTATATCACTGATTTCTTGAAAGAACTTTTCAAACTGTTGTAATTGGGATGCTCTTTTTTGGCACAAATTTATCTCCAATACTGACAATGTTTTCCCGAGTGAATTAAAATCTGGTTCGATGGAGAGCCAGTCGTGTTCTACTAAGCCCGGCACAATATGTTTCAACCAATAATGGGTAGCTTTCGGTTTATGAACAGCGGTAGAGCTCTGTTGAAAATGTCTTTTGATGTTTAAATGCTTATAAATTCAGAAATCCCCGAAGGGTTCTTTTTTGATGCAGAGAAATATCTGCTGCACGTTTCTGTTGAAAGTGTGAAAACTCTGATTTAAAACACGTGTAAAAGACAACAATTATCTACAAACTATTGTACACGATCTCTAACGTCGAATTTAAAATCGTCTGCTTCATTTGAGTCACAGCAGACGGTCTCAAAATTTTTATCAGAGTTTATGGCACGACTAGGTATTTGATATTTGTAGCATTTATTTATTTATTTTTACTAAGAGGGAGAGAATAAAACAATTTAAAAAATTGCAAAGAAACTAATCTACAAGAAATAGAAACTTTTTACTTTCCCTCAATAACTTACGCAATTTTTAGCGGGTTTGATTGATTACTTATTAATGTCGAAACAAAAAAACAGTATTGCTATTGGCAATGACCTCCAAATTTTGAATCTCTGCCAGGACGACACCAATGTGAAGACTTTAAACCTCAAATGATTCAAGATGTATCAACCCCCTCTACACAGCGGATCTTTCATCACATAAGAGCTTGAATATCCATAACTCGACTGCAACACTGAATTCACGAACATGACTACTCAACTTCTACGTGCCACTATTTTCTAAAGAGCCTGCATTGGAATCTATACAGCAAGTGATATTTCTGTTTCGATTAAAATCTCATTTTCAAATTAGAAGAGTTCTTTATAATTTCTAAAAGTGTAACTGACAGATAACATGCATTCTGAAGTAATTGAAATTTTTTTCGATGTCACTTGTGGCTGTGGCTTTCAAAAGGTAAAAAAATTCTGGATTTATATGCATAATCCATTTGTCAATTGATGATATTATCAAATAAGAGCAAATTGAAGTTCTAGATAACTTGAAGTCTATTTTTATTCAATCAAAATTTTAAAAATTACATGCACCAGTTTTTGACAGAAAAAAACGGATTTCGCTAAACGAAAAAATTTGAATATGTAACACATGAAAAAAAGTCACTATAATTATTATTTACAATTCTCACTTTCCATAGTACAAAACAGAAATTTGAGAAAACAACCAAAATTTAAATTTAAATTCAAAATGATAGAAATTCATATAAATTCACATTGTAGGAACAATCAAATCAGCAAAATTTTCTTAATTAGAATAATTTCTCAAGCACAGTTATGCATATTAGCTTCTACAATAAAGTATAAAACAAAACTAGTACTTAGAATTTTTATTGTAAAAATATGGAAAATTTATAGTTAAAAAAATCATAACACTGAACTAGTGCAGTAACCCTTCATTTTATATCAAGCTATATTACATAAAACTTAAATAAATCTAAACAGCAGATGCAATCATTTTTAAAACTATTCAAGGTTACAAAAATGCTTCCAAAATTTGGCAGGAGTTCTGATTATTTTGACCGATTTCACTACATGTTATGTTTATTATGCATTTCAATGTAGCAGCAATAAAAAAATCAGAATTACATCCAACTTCCTATCACCCAAAAGAAAATATATATTGATTGTCATGTCTTGGTTACTACATTAATTTTTCAGAAGGCTCCAAACGGTACGCTATATTGAAGAGTTACTGCGTGATCAATAAAACAACATCAAAGGTTAATTAATGTTTTAAAACTAAAATTCTTCATTATTGCACATATAATACAAATATGACACTAGAACAGATGAATTTAATAAATAGTTTCATGTTAGACACAAAATATATTATAATATCATTTGTATTTCTCTAATACAAAAACAAAATAGACAGACACACAAAAAGTTAGTAAAAAATAAAATTGCTTCTGGTATATATATACGACATTTATTTCATAAATTTTTTACTTCATGATTATGTAAATTTTTTTTACTATTATAATATTCTGCTCCACAGACAAATTATAAATCCAAAAAATAAATTTCAAAGTTTCCACAGCAAACTTTCTAGAAAAACTTAGGTTAAAATATAGAAAATTAAAACTTTTATTTGTAAACAAATGTTTTCAATGTTTAAGAGCATGCATAAATAAATTTAAAACTTAATTTCATCACAATAAACATTTAACTATTTAAAAAATTAAAAGATTTTAAGAGCATGTTTTTATTTGCAAGGTGATCTTTTAAAAAAGAAAACTTCAGTTATGAAAAAGCCATAGAATTCTTATTTTTTTTCTTTCTGGAAACGAGACCAAAAAGATAATAAAATGTAAATTCATAGGTAAAATATCTATTAAAAATAGCTCTGCACTATACAAAATGCATAACAGAATTATTAATCTTTGTTTTGATAAATGACATGTGCATTTAAACTTATGCACAGCTTTCATAAAAAATTTCTAAAAATTTATGCAGAAATAAACTTTAAAATTAAATATTTTTTCTAACACTTATTTTCTTTGCTTTTAATATCCCTTCAATGTTTTAAAACAATCATTTAATTTATATAGCAAGCAAAGATATAAAAAAATTTATTATAAATGACAAAAAAAAACAACAGAATATTAACAAATATTCAATGCCAAAAGTAAACAAAAATAAATAGTGCTAAAGAACGTCATATTAAAGTTACATGAAATTCTGCTTTAAATCACAGCACTTCACATATTAATATCTAAGTAAGAACATTAAAAAAATTTAGTATATTTCAAGTATAATTTAGTATTCATTTTACAATGTGCTTTATTGTTTGTTTGTTTTTTGCAAGAAAAAATACCCTTCAGAAAATACTAATTAACTTACTAATTATAGTTACATAAACAGGCATTTCCTTAAATGCTGGCAAAAAATCTTGCTAATAACATACTTGAATTTTAAGAGATTTGCAGCCTAAAGTAGCAAAAACGATGGGGAAAAAAAAGAAATGGCTTCATTATTACAAAACGCATAGGTAAATGTAATATATAAATCAGCATTAAAAATGTCAAAAGAATATACAAAATTCAGAACATTTGAGCACATTACAAATACATCAGAATATTGTGATGAGTATCAGATCCAATAAAAAATAGAGTATTACTTTTATTCAAAAATTATAAGATTAAAAACAAAAGTAGCAAAAACTATGAAACGAAAGAATAAATGAGGAAATACCAGAATAAATTGTATGTGCATTGGCATACAATGATACACACACATGATCTTTAATTGGCATTATCTTTCATGAATCGTATGAACTTTTTTATTAATGTAATTTAACTACTGTTTCATTTTTAATACATTCCACAGTTACATTATTTTTCAAACTTTTATGATTTGAAAAATTAAAAGTTTCATATGACTTTAAAATTTGAATTAATATTAAAGTATATGTTTATATATTCTAAATCATAAAAAAAAAAATTTTTTTTTTAAACTTTAGAAAAAAAATAAGATAATACCAAGAATACAAAAATTAAGAAAAATACCAAGCAAATTACTTAAAAAGATACAAAATATGCTCACAAAAGGTAGCAAAATTTCTAAAGTGTACAACAAATTTTGTAATATATAATTGTATGTATAAATATAGACAAGCATAAGTAAATTAGTCAAGTGCCTCTAGTAAGAGTTGCCATCCATTTTGAAACAAATGAAATATTCTATATCTTAGGAAAATGTTCATAGAATTACACTTCAGTGGGATCGAGATATGAAACATGCAGAAAAGAAATTTATTAGCTTTAATAAAAATTGTAGATTTATAGGAATTGAGGTAATGTCATTTTGTAATCATGCAAATATGTATGACTTGGAAGTACCATAGCAAAGATTCTATTCACAATAGATTCTGGTAAATTACAAAACTTTCTCCAATTAATTTAATAGTAAATTCACTCAATTTTAATAATACACAATTATTGAAAATAACATTAGCATTAAAATATTAATCCTTTGATTTTAATATAGATAAAATTATATATAGGTATCATTTTGGCTTTTTTCATTTCATTAAATTTTGAAGAAAAGGCTCCTAATTGTAATGTCTCATTTAAAATAAATTAAAAGATGGCAACTCTAGATCTATATTTTATGAAAATCGAGAAAAATTTCAAAATTCACTTCTGTGTGTGTGAATTCAAAATAAATATTTATATAACATGCATACAGGTGGGTTGAATAAAAATCTATTTTTTACTGAACAGGTGAACTGAAATTAACAAGAATGAGGTAAAAAAATTTTGATAATAACTACACACTAAAGCAATCTTCAAATAAAAAAAACATGCATCACATTAGGAAAATATAGGAAAAAATTATGTTATTTGACTTTATTTCTTGCAATCTCTTTAAAAAAAAAAGTGATTTCCAAAGTATATAATTTTTTTTTTTTATCCTGTCAATGTGATCAAGATTAAATCAGAGCAATGTACTATAAAAATATTATACATTCAATAATCCATATAAATTACAAATTCAAAGCATAAAACAAAAAAGTAATTTAGAATTACATTAGAAAGATATGGGTTATAACAGTAATTCAAAATCAGAAGGAAAAAGACTTCATTTCTTTTCATACAATTTTCTTATACAAAGTTTCATATTTTATATCTTTGAAAATTACATTGTTTTACTACGAAAAATGCACATTGCTATAAATAAATTTATTGAAAAGTATCTATAACTACTAAGACCATCCTAGATTGAAATAATTTTTAAAGAAAGCTGTTTTTTACATTTAGTTTATATATACAATGTGTGACAATTATAATAACTTATTCATTTTACATCTCCAGATCACTATGAATTTAAACAATTATTCTGCAAAAATATGCAATATTTTAGCCAAAACTGTAAATATCTAAACATGAAAAACCCCAGCAAAGCATTCCAGTTTTATTTATTTGAGACCATAATTTTAAAACAGTGTTATAAAATAAGAGTTTGAATAAAATGCTTTATAAAACATTGATATGAAGGTAATAGGTTGATTTGAGGATAATATTCTAGAACAAATGCTATAGTTGTCTCTAATGTTCAATGCAAAACTCTTTTTCACAAAATATACATTTATTAAATATCATAATAAAGTAAAACATTTCAGAATGTAATTTTTCCATCATAAGCAATTGGGGAAAACAATAAAAAATATGAAATATGCCTTATCGTTTTGTTCAGATTAAATGTATGCAATATTAGAATAGAAAGTTGACTGCATTTTTCAAAATAAATAAATGGAAAAAATTCAAAACTGAAAGATCATCAATCAGCGATTGTAGCAATTGTATTATTGCTTACACATAACACATGCAAACTTGAGAAAAATCTAAAAAATGAATGAAGGGCAAAAGGTATAAAATTCAATGCTTTGAAACAATGAAAATTTTTCATGATTCAGTTTGAATAATCTATTTAAAAAAATCAATGACTAGAGTTAATTCACTCAGATAGAAGTATAAACTAGAAACTGGGAAGTTATGTTTTTTTAAACTCATTTAGTACCTGACATTGTTGGGAAAAAGTGGATTAATAATCTGTATTTAATACTAAAATGAAAACCCTGAGGATACGAGAGCTTAAATCAGGAATTTCCTACTAAATTGAAAGAGTTGGCACATCTGTTAAAAAGAAAATACTTCAAAATAACATTACAAAAATTTATAAATTGTATTATTTTTCTAAATATAATCAGAGTAAGTATCTCTGTAATGTGCTATAAAAATAGGCAAATGTGCATGTAATGAGAAAATTTTTTAAAGCATGCATAATAAAAACATCTTATTTCAAAAGGGAAGTATATAAATTACAAATTAAGCTGTCTTTGTAAATGAAACATAAGAATTTATGTTTTTGCATGTAATTATTTTTGATAAACAATAGCAATAAAAAGATTTAAGCTTAATTCCTGTAGAGTTGAATTTTGTTGATATTAAGTTATAAAAATTTAAAATAGAAACGAGCACATATAACTTCAAAAAATATTTCAATATCATACTCATTTGAGACAGTACTAGCATTTACATCCCCACTCCTGGCATATGAAACAAATCTAAAAAATCCTTCAGAACAGAACCAGTTTATTTTAAATTAAAAGTAAGTTTTGGTTCTACACAACACATATGTAAATCAGTGGCTCTAAAACTTTTTGTTTTCCTTTTGGGCTAAGACTAAGTTTTAATATTTCCATCAAAAAATTCTTAAATATTGAATTTGTGAATTTCTATTTAACAATCCGAATGTGACTAGAATCAATCAGTAAACATTAACTTTCTTTGAAGGAGGAGGCATTTTCTAATAAATTTAATTTAAAATTTCTTGCCACTCAACCATTAAAGTAACTCTCTCTCTCTATATATATATGTATCATAAAAAGAACAATTTATCATGAATTAACAATTCAGTTATTACACATATAACTTAATGATGAACCTTCTTCACAGCTTTCAAACTGCAATATTTAAACATAAAAACTGTTGAGAATCATTATGACCATTTAATAAACAGAAAAAATATTAAAAATTAATTTACTTTTGTTGTCTCAATGTGGTAGAGAAATACTGCTTTTTATAATCTACTTTGAGCTTCTGAATACAGCAACAAAAAAAAAGCTTTCATGTGTGGTTATATTAGATGCAAGAAGCACTCAGCTTCTAAAATTCTATAAAGTATGCTTCATTTTCACCTGACCACAATTGAAGAGTTTTAAAAGAAATACTTTTATGATTTACCCTTTTCTTCTTTTTTATGGGGAAAATACACAAACGTTAAATTTATAGTTACAAGTATTACTTTATTTTGCTATTGAATCAGTATTTAATTTTGATGATTAATGAAATGATTTCTATAAACATGAAAAAATAAGTTATATATGGCATGTATCTTAAAGAAATTTAATAAGCCTTACTATCTGTTATTTTTCCTCTGATAAAAAATGCTTCTATAATCTAAAAAGAATTGAATTGGGTACGAAACAAATCATATAAATCAATAAAAATTCTAGCAATTTTTTGGAAGGTAAATGGTTAAAAATCTTTTAGTATGCAGTGATTATAATTAAAACACTTTTGGAAAAATAATGTGGCATAAATAATATACAAGAACCATCTCATTTGACAGTTGAAATATTTGAGATACGAAAAAGTGCTCAAACTTTCTCCCCTTTCTTTTAAAAAATCAGTAGATTAAAATTTAAGATAGAAGGATCTGAAATAAACAAGGCCAGATGTTGTTCTAAAAGTTTCTTGTTAGATGTTATACGAAAAAAAATCGTAAAATACACTGTTTCAGGCACTCGAAATGTATCATTTCTTTTCTGAGAGTGTGGTCATAAACATTTCACATACAATAATTTGTATTGATTTCATTTAGAAATGGATATCGCATTTCTAAGTATATATAAAGGGAGGACTTCCGTATTTATTTTTGGGGGAAAAAACTATTTTCTATTCCAAGCTGTTTTGTACCTCTTGGAAAGCTGTTCCAAGTATGCCAGGGATATACGTATAACAGTTTAAGAACCACTGATATATTTGAAAGTAATATAATTAAAGAATGATATTTCATAATGGAGAAACTAAATTTTTCTTGCAAATTTTTACAAATATTACCATGATAATGGATCAAAACATATTGCACATTTTATTCATATTCACACACATAATCAGACATTAAAAGAGAAAAAATGTTCACAAGAAAAGGCAATGTAAGTCTTCAGAAATAACGAAGTTTATGCAGATCAATTAAAATATATTTAAAATTTTCTGTTGAAGCAAAATTCGGGTTTTTAATCAAATAGAACTGATCTAAAAGTTTTAACAAATTTAAATGGTTATTTTTTTTAATTTCATCACATTTTTATGAAGTTTACATTTGTTGGATTTCTATGCAAAAAAATACAATACAAAAGAGTCATTTATTTACAGCAAGAATGTAATGTTAGAACTAAATATCAATCTTAATTAATTTTTCAAAAAAGGAAAAAAAATTTGCTTTTAAACTTTTTTAAACATTAGTCACACACACACATACACACAAAATCATCCAATTTTCCAGAATTGAATACATATATCACTGTTAGGAAAACTGCTTTTAGCACACTTACATGGATGAAGTTACCTGCATTGTATAAGATTGCAGTGGCATAAGTAAAATATAGGCAGGATCAGTTTATAAATAAAATTCAAGAATTTATGAATATATAAAAGAATTCAGAATATTTTAATTCAATGAAAACCAAAAGCTTGATTAATTATCTAAAATTTCACAGTTTTGTTTATAACTAGAAATGAAATTCTGAAAATTTTATTTGGAAATATACAGTCCTTTTTAACTGAAGTGTTGAACATACATAATTAAAATTTACCTTTAAATTGAATTTGATAATATGTATAACATTCTATCCATTCTACACAAGGAATATAAAATATTTTAAAATTGAGATATAACTAATTTCCATTTTTCAGTTATTGCGAGTATTCTTATAGTTGACATATCAAATTATTTCAGTATTATTCAATTCAACTTTATGAAAATGCAAATGTTCTATGTCTAAAATTGCAACAAAATACAATACTTTCACTAATGATTAAAAAAGAATCAAAATATTTTTCCAAGCTGACATACTACAGAAAAATTAATATAGTTATTTTGAAATTTGTATCACCTTTTTTTAAAAAGTTGTTTCATTGATTTTTCTACAGCCTTCATTATGCTCTCAACCAAATAAAACTCCTTTTATAATAAGAAACAATTGAAACAATTAAAAACGCTGATACTGTTCACTGCCCCCAGAAACAAAATTGTCAACCTCAGTACTAGGAATATTAATACTTCCTCCATCAGGAGTAGATTGCACACTGTCTTCATTAGTTCCATAGGATCGTTCTTGTATACTTGTTGTAAAGATATCACCCTTTGAATCAGATCGTTTCAAAACCAGTGGCAAATAAGGCTGAAAAAAGAAGAATCAATGTAATTTGAACAATACTTCAAAATTTAAGATCTACAACACTAAAAATATTCTTTCTCTATTATCTGAAGTATTGAAAGAGAATGAAAGGTCAGATGATTGTAGCAAAAAATTTGTAAGAATAAATAGTAAAAGGATAATAATAGATGAAAATAAGCATACTTTCTTATAAAAATTAAAATAAAACTTGAAACTGACTGATAAGCTTGTCATACACACTAAATCTTTTTTTTATTTCATACCATTGATAAACAAAATATTTTCATTTTTCCTTAGAAGAAAATGGTATCAGTTTAAGATCTTGTGCTTTCATCCTAGCAACAATTCTTATAATGCATTTTTGTTTCTTTAAAGATATTGCCCAGAATTTTCCTTACCTATAAATATTTAAATGATCTATGCTCCTTATAAAACAAACCAATTTAATTTACATTGTTTTGAATACATTTTGAAAAAATAATCGAAGCACTATGAAGGAAGTGGTTGTTTTTAATTAAATTAAATATGTGTACAATTCATACACAGATAATAAAATGATAAAAAAAAATTAAGCCCATAGGACCCATCCACGGCTCAGGATTACAGCTTAAAAGTTTAAATCAGTAGTTGGTGGAACCACCGCTGGCGGCGATACATATTTGTATATGTCTCAGTAAAGAGTGATAGAGGTTTCTAATTCATTCTGCCAGGCATTGACCAGTTGTTGCTCCAGATCTGTGATATTTTGGGGTACCCAAATCTGGTGCTCTATCATGTCCCAGACATGTTCGACTGATGAAAGGCCAAGGAAGAGTCACAAAGGCAGTCCAAAGATATTGGAGTGGTATGAGGTCTGGCATTATCTTGTAGGAAACTGGACCCCGGAGGATGTGCCATGATGGGTAATACAACCGGCTGCAGGATGGTATCAACATATTGTTGAGCTGTTAAAGATGTATGGAGGATGCCTAGAAATAACCTGCTACCATATAAGATAGCAGTGTATCCCCACACTGTCACACCAGGAGTTATGGCTGTATGCCTTTGTAAAACAAAGGCTTACTGAGACCGCTGGCCCCAGTCTCCTGATATGAAGATGATGGTCATCTGCTTCAAGAATAAAGCGGGATTCATCGCTGAACACTATGTGAAGCCAGTCTGATGGTAACCATCAGATGATTCTGCCGATATTGTGGGGTCAAATGCAGATATCTTAAAGGCCACTGTGAAGATAACCCGGCATCAGCCAAGCGCCATGAAATGAAAGAGGCTGTAGTACGTTAAATAGTAGACAATGATACTGTTGGAGCAGATTGGGCCTGTCAAACAATCATCTGATCTTGCCTTGCATTTGTGCATCTTGGCCTTCCAGAGCCTACACTTCGTCGATAAGTTCCTCGCAGCAACCATTGATGCCAGCACCTTTACACAGCTGTGTATGTACATTGAAGGTGATGACCTATTTGCTCGGTATGACCACCTAACTTCTGACAATGCAACTATGTTCGAAGTCATTCAATTGTCAATAAGATCTTCGAAAATGTTGTGATGGCATCATTCGTTTTTTCACTATGGTATCACAACGGCGAAACTGAAAAAAGATAAATTTTCCGCTTTTATTAAAAGATTTATACTTTGCGAGTTGATCAGCAGAAATGTACGCTATAACCGTAACTTATGTTAATTGGCCTTGAAAATTTTATCATTTGCATGTTCGATCTAGATGTCTTTGCCTATGAAATTTCTCCACCATCGGACAATTTCTTCTTAGTGCTTCAATTTTTTCGCAAAAGAGTAATTACTTCAAACAGTGATCTTCAAATTATTGGTTGATTAGTTTTGAATAAAAACAATATTAATGAAAATACGACTCTCTGAAAAGTCTTCTGGATTCTTTTCTTGCATCTCAAGATAAGTTTAATAGTATAATATCTGAAATACAATTCTACTTGTTGTAAATAATAAATACAGTAAAAACAATGCTGCTTGTAGTATGTACTAAATACAATATGAGTAAACATTAAATAATAATAGAATTTAAGATTAAATGTAAAAAAATAAAAATGCTTGAGGTAAAATTTAAGAGTTTCAGTTGAATCCAAGTTCCTATTTATAATCAGCAATTAAAATATTCACATGATTTTCAATCCAGATATTGAACTGATTCGTCACTGTAACTACTCTTGACATAAATAGCAAAAATCTATTAAAATTTTTTCTCTGCTGTATTTTGCAAAGTTAAAAATAATTTAAATTTCAAATCAATTTAGGTATGCAACTTTTTATTACAAAATGTTCATAATAATAGTTTTTATAATACTTGTGATTTACATATATTTATAAGTAATTTAAATTTTATAGAGCTTCCTTGAGAGATTAAAACAATTTTCATTTATATATATATATATATATATATATATGTGTGTGTGTGTGCTTTAGATTTATGAACAAAAAATTTTAAAAATCAATGAAATAATAATAATGTATGTTTGTCTGAAATGCATAAACACTGATTAGGCCTTTCAGCACAGGAAGAAAAAAATCAGTCTTTCTTTTCTCAAGTATCTCTTTCTTTCTTCAAATTTCAAAAAGTAATTTTGAAAAAATTTAAAATATGTATTGTTATTTCTGAGCAAAGTTATACGGACTTCAACATTATAACAAATTATCAAAGGGAAGGGGGAGAAATTCAATCTCAACTCCCAGCCAATATATTCTTTATATAAAACAACTAGCCGTTACCCACACGTTTTTCTGGGTATTTCATGATGTTTTATAAATATATACTGTTTATAAATATATAAATTATTGATATCTAAGTCCTAGCATTAAAAATTCGATTGTATTGAAAAATATACTTATACCTGTAACTGTCGCTTCTTGATGAAAAAAAAGGGGCAGAACTCATCTAATTTGTATTTTTTTAAAATGTCTAAAATATATGTACAGAATAATGTTTGCACTTTTGTAACCCAATAACCAAGTGTGGATTCCCGCAAAACCATATTTCGTGGATCTCTACTCCGTAAAATAAACATGCAAGCCAAATTTCAAGTCTAAACATAACAGAAGAAAAAAAATCAAATTTTTACTCTCCATACCCCCGTAATCCCGTTGAGAATCATTTTCCAAAATAACCGCTCTTAGCGGATTTCAATTCAACAAAAGAAAAATGAAAATCAAATTTCATTAATTTAGTCCTCGTAGTTCGAAAAAAGGAATTTTTTGTCAGTACGCCCCGGTAACCCCCTGCTCCTTCAGGAGTTGATTTCTGAAAAATACATTCTTAGTGGATCCCTATTCAACAAAAGAAACATGTTTAACCAATTTCAAGTACATGGGTCTAACAATTCAAAAACAGGAATTTATGATGTGTAACATCTTTACTCTCGGTTGCTGGATATTTGTTGGAGTTATTTTATGAAAAGGGATGGAAATGCGTAACAGGAAGTCGGGGGAAACGCGCGCTGTTTGATTTGACCAATTCAGCGCCTTGGGGTGTCTCTTCCCTAGCCTCGTCTCGGGGTCCAACTGTAGTAGCAATTAAGATGCCTGCCTACCGCACATACCAGCAAGTCTTATTACATTTCATCCAGAATAAACTTGTGATTTTTACGCTCAAATGTCAAAGTCTCAGGGCTCGTGTGTGAAATCTGAGGATATATTTATATATGTGTAAACTATATATTAACAATAATATTTCTTGTTAAGCATCTGACAAAGCTCATCATTCTTAAAAAAAATAGGAGTAAGTAAAATGGAATTATTTGAATAAATATTTAAGCGCTTATCATTTTCATACTTTGAGGTTAATTCCTGTCGCTGTCAATGTAATATTTTTAATCATGATTAAAAAATTTTCTCGATCAAGAAAACTAATTAAGGTAAACGGGCATTTTTGATTTTCTCTAATATTTCTAATTTTTAAGCGTGCGCTTGACGGTGTCTCTTCGCTACCCTCGTCTGGGGGTCCAACTGTAGTAGCAATAAAGACGACCGCCTACCGCACATACCAGCAAGTCTTGTCATTTTGGTGGTCGCATACATTTCTCTGAATCAAACGGTTATAAAAATTAAAGATTTCCTGCATTTTGTACTTTTACCGTATACCGAAAAGGTGGTTCTGCTCTTTAAAAAAAACTATCACTCGCTTCCCATGATTTTGAGTGGTGATTTTAACGTTAACTTCAGTTTGCCAGAAGCTGAGCCGCTCATAGCTTTTCTGAAAGATGAAAAGCTCGAAATGAACACTAATCGAAATGTTTCGACAACTAACACTGGTACTGTTATTGACGCCATTTTTCAACGATTTTTAAATACTTTGAAATCACAAGTATGTTTCATACTTTAGTTTTCGTAAATCTATTGTCTCTGCTCTTCCCAAAATTTAACAATAATAAATATTTTTGATAAAAAACTGCATTACTCCTTGTGTTAATTAAATAAAATTTTCATTAAAGATAGTATTTATTCGATAGAAAATTATTTCCAATCATACCCAATGCATTTTTTCAGGATTTTGCGTATTTACCATGATAACATGTCAGATGTTACACATAATATGCGACTACTGTAGGACTCGTTTTTTTCTATAACTCCTCTTGACCCCTTGCAACTCTCCTTGGTTCGATTTTCATTATACTCTTTGATAGAGGAACTGTATTAAACATGCCTACGAATTTTCAAGCAGATAGATCTAATAGTTTAAAAACGGAAATATTTACCGATTACGCAACTTAATCTCCCGAAATGAAACTTGGTGGTTGATATACGCAAAACCCATTTGGTAGCAGCTCTCTACTCTACGAAAGGAATCTGCTTACCAAATTTCAAGACTGTACGTCTAATAGTTTTAAAATGGGGATAATTATCTATAACGCCCTTGAGCCCCCGCAACGCCACTTGGAGGTCTGTTTTCACAAAACCCATTTTGTAGAGAAACTGTACTCTATGAAAGGAATCTGCTTACCAAATTTGAAGACTGTGAGTCTAATAAATTAAAAATGGAAAAAATTAGCTATTACACCCCTTCAGCCCCTGCAATGCCCCTAGGGGTTGATTTTCACAAAACACATTACATAGGGGATCTATATTCCATGAAAGGATTCTGATTATCATATTTCAAGACTGCACGTAAAGTAGTTTAAAAATGGAAATAATTATCTACATCGCCCCTTAAGCCCTGCAACGCCACTTGGGGTCAATTTTTACGAAACGCATTTTGTAGTGTATCTCTATCCTATGAGAGGAATATGCTTACTAAATTTGAAGACTGTGTGTCTAACAGTTTAAAAATCAGAATAATTATTTATATCTCCCCTTAACCCACCGCAACACCCCTTGGGGGTCAATTTTCCCCAAATCCATTTTGTAACGGATATTTACTCCATGAATGAAACATGTCTACCAACTTTCAAGCAGGTAGGTCAAGTAGTTTAAAAACGAAAATATTTATCTATTATGCCCCTAATCCCCCGCAATGCCACTTGGGGGGCTATTTTCCCAAAACCCATCTTGTAGCTGATCTCTACTCGATGGAAGGAATCTATTTTTGAAATATAAAGACTGTGAGTCTAATAGTTTAAAAATGGAAATAATTATCTATAACGCCCCCTAAGCCCCGCAATGCCACTTGGGGGTCGATTTTCACCAAACTCATTTTGTAGAGGATCTTTACTCTATGAAAGGAATCTGCTTACCCAATTTCAAGATTGTACGTCTAGTAGTTTAAAAATGGTAACGATTATTTATAATGCCCCTTGCGGTTTGAATTTCACAAAATCCATTCTTAGCGGATCTCTACTCTATGAAAGGAACATGTCTACCAAATTTCAAGTCTGTAGGTTGAATAGTTCCGGAGATATCGTGATTAGTCAGTCAGTCAGTCAGTCGCTTTTCTCCTTTATTTATATAGATAAGACACTGAATAGGTTTTGTCTCAAGTATCTTTTTGGAATTCTGAGATTTGCATTCTAATTTTTCATGCAATGCATTTTATATTCAAAGGAAAATAACTTAACAACAATATCAAACTATTGTGACAGAAGTCATTATTTTTTATGTCCTCATAATTATTAAATCCACAAGATCCAAACAATGAGAGTCGTTAGTATTCATTTCGGTGGCACATAATAATAATAATTAAAAAAACTAAAAATTCATAAATGCTATTACATAATGTAGAAAATATATTGCACTTGTAATTTTCTTTTTCAATGAGACATCTTTTGAAGAAAATATCAAATAAAAGGCTATAAAAAAATGATAATTTCAATAATTAATACTCAAGGTACCTTTAAAAACTTGTAAGAAAGTATAAATGCTAATAAGGTACACATTCCATGATCAACAAAACTAGATGCATCATTCTAAATAAAATATTTGCCATAAAGATAATAGTCTTTATTTAGTCCAAGATAGCAGCAGGATAAAGATATAATATTTTTCAAAGCTCACACAATTTTTCCTCTAGATTCTGTGAGTGGTACAGATATAAAGGCAAATGATGCAATTAATCCATCGTTTTTCATTATGTGGATTTCCGATATAATTTTTTTAACTTCTTTTAGATTGTTTAGAAAAGCAAAACAGAAAAAGCCTAAGGGGGTCCGGCACACCCATAGGAGCCCATGTTAAATTGCGTAAGTTTATGTACCTTATTCTAAGAAACTACTTACTTCTAATGAATAAAATTTTTATAGTAGACTTTATACACTATCCATAACACTTTAACAATGGGTTTTGTCTTTTTATTAAAAATTAAATTAATTATGATTTTTTTTAAATTGTCCGATTCCCCCCCCTCCCAAATTTAGTTTTAAAAAAGTCATATCTAAAAACATTTGCTAGATATATTTAATTCCCTCCATTAAAATGTGTAAACATGTTGAAAGTCTGTTCACTGAAAATTTGAGGTTTGTATGATTAGTAGTTTTTGAGAAAAAGGTACATAAAGTGAAAAATATTACATTTTGAGAAAACAGGCTTAAAAGTAAAAATTTGTAATTTGTTGAGCATTTAATTTTTTTTATTACTTTCCAGAAGCACATGAAGCATTTTTTTTTTTTTACTCTCTAGTCATAGAAAAGACTTTTTTCTTTAATTTTTTTTAAAATTTAGCCTTTTTTTGGATCTCAAGATGCTTTTGTTTGGCTACACAAATCCTATTTTTTGAAGCATGACACACAGTTACAACTTGGTTCAATATCACAAGGTTTTAAGATCATTAGTTTTGCTACATGACTCATATTGGACGGTAATATAGCCATATTTACCCCTAATTTTAGAGTTTTTAATTCCACAAATGTAGATCTTGGAATCACTGACCTTATAGTGTTATTGACTCATTTGGGGGGGGGGCGGACTGGGTCTTTCCATATAAACATTTTTTTTAATAACATAAAATCATTTAGATCTCTAAAAATTGGCTTCATTTATATCATTATGGTGTATGTGTTTATGATCATAGTGCCTTTCATTACATTCAACTTCTGTCTTTTGAAACTTGCACCAAGCATTTATAATCGCAAAACACAGTCCTTGTTGAGGGCTCTTGTTTGAAGACAAAAGATGAAAATAAACAGCCCAAACAGCAGTTTTCATGCTGTGTAGCTCATTGGTAATATTTCTAATAGCCATAACATAATATTTTGATATTATGGTATGGCTATTTTTTATATTAAAACGTTGGTGAGTCGGTTATGACCCTCTAAGACTTTTTCCATCACTTAACTTTGTTTCTAAAAGACGTTTACCAATACATTTTTCGATAAGCCCAATACACTCTAATTTTTCCACTTGAACATCATATGGATTTGCACTCATCAGAAACTAATGCAAGGGGAAATACAGGTGCTCCTAGCAGAGTTTGTTTGATGTGTGTCAAGGGGTAGCTTCATTTAAAAGAATAAATTAAAATATTTCTAATTATCGTATTTCCTCATATCATATATCATTTTAAACAAAAATATTTGAACTTTTAGAAAATATAAAAAGTGAAAATTGATACATTTTCAAAAATTCATGTGCCGGACCCCCTAAATAATGTAGCAATGAAAAGCAGAAAAAAATATTACTTCAATTAAAGAAATGCATAATTAAATATCAATGCATAACATCAATAAATGCATTACATTAAAAAATAATTGGGTTGGTTGCAATAAAGCTGATACTATTTTTATGATATTTCTTTCTTGAAAATGATATATTGTTTAGAATCTATATAAGCATTTTATATTCAAAAACAATCTTGCCAAAATATTTTCATAAAAAAGTTTCAAAAATAAGGTAATCAATTCCATTTTATTAATGTAGATAGAGCATTTTATTTTCATTAGAGATCTGATTGATACCAAACAATGCATATGCAAAATACAAAGGATATAGAATACAATGCTAAATAAAAAAAATATTTTAAGTTTTTAAATTGGAAAAAGAATCGACTCAATATAAGGATAAATGGATTTAAATGATTTTCTTTCAACTATACTGTGACTTTCAGAAGACTGAAAGATGGACTTGAACAAAAAAAAGTTAAATGCTTAACATTTTATAGGAACGTGTCTTATCCTTATAATTTTCTATAGAAAAAATTTTATCTTAAATTTTACTACATGTCTTTTTATTAATATTACTACCCATTACAATTTTTTTGTTTAGTGATTAAAGTATGAAAACTAAAAAGATTATAAATATAGAACATTTTCAGAATTAAATAACTTAAAATATTGTCAAAAAAGACAAACTTTCAATAATTACAATTAATTAAAAATGAAAGCTGTAAACAAACCTGTTGTAATATATCAAGAGAGGATCTTGAAATCTCTGCTATTTGAGCACTATCTCGCCGAGAAAATGCCTTGGGGGAAAAAATAAGATAAATTCAATGTTCCATTGGTTAATAATGCACGATTATATAATTAGTATTAAACAAACAGACAGTCTACTTACAAAGAGAAAATAACTTTGTAAAGAAAAAAAGAGGCAAAACAAACTGAAACAGAAGTATCTAATGGATACAATAAACTATCTCAAAAAATTAAGCATTTGACATAATATATGAGGGTGGGGTTGAAATAAGAAATATAAATATATTTCACATTCAATGAGCTTAAACTATCTAAAACAGATGGAGATACATGTTTTTACCCCCCCCCCAGAACGGGGGGTTTGTTTTATAGAAGGATAATAATTAGAGAGAGAAGTGAGTAAAGGGGGGACAAAAGAGTGTGGTTGATGAAATGAGCAACATTTCTGGTTGTGTTCTCTCTATTAATGTAAGTGAAATATCCCTTTAAATTTTATCTAGCATTCTACTGCATTCGTAAATATTTTTAATGTTTCTGAAGGCATTTAAATAGTAATTTTGTCTTAATCATTTTTTTTCGTTCAACCAAACCCCACAACCCTAGACTTCTATAAAAACCCCATCTGCATAAATAATATACAACCCTACAAATTTTGTAGGGGCATCGGCAGGAATTAATTTTTTTTAAGAAATAGAAAAGCTGAATTAATAAATACTCATCAGCTGCATCCTAATTTCCGCCTATAGAAAATTATCACCCAGATAATTTCTTCATTGAATGTCATACTAGCATAAACTAACTTCTCATTTCAAAGCATATTGTTGCAGTGACATGAATTGATTCTGGTGTGCCACCCAGGCACAGATTACCCTTTTCATTCTTTGAGGATGAAGGCCATCCTTGCATAAATCTGTCAATCGTCAAGCAAGAAGTAACCCCTGAGTAATTGTGATGTTGAAATCTACAGTGTCATGCAATACCATTGCAAGCTTCAAGTTCAATGTGTGCACGAGTACTTTCCAAGTTTCAAATTCTGAGTGTCGACTATTTTGCGTGAGTGTCAAATATTCCCTAAAGTCAAAGCTAGTCAGTGTCATCGACCTTTGTTTACGCTATTCCGGGGGAAAGAGCGGGGTGTATTGGTTTTTCTTCTTACCCTTCGCAGTTCAAGTTACTGGAACAACTCAGTGAATATCTCTTTTTGCATCAATGTTTTTATTTTATTTTGATCACATATTTGAAATTAAACTGATCTCTTCCTTTCATATAAATTTGCATGAATATACTATTTACCACTTTATATTTTGCCATTGCATGATTATCTTTTTTTAAAATTGCATTTAATAATTATAAGTTTTGAAATACATCTTAATTAAAATCAGTATTTTTTATTTGAACCTTGCATTGATTTTGAATAATTTCTGTGAAAATTTTATCTTTGTACACTTTTTATGTACAGTCCCATAACATACACCCCAGGACTGTGGGGGGAGGGGCAAGGCTTCTAAGAGACCCAAAGCCAGACTGACATGGCATCTGTCGTTCTAGGGCGCCATTAACGTAGATTTTCTCAAAAAATTTCTTTACGTTTTTTAAAATCGAATTTTTATGCATTTTACCAATTGGCGATCTAATGCCATTCAATCAAAACCAAAAATTTAATACGCTCATTAGATATCTTTGATCCAATAACCAAATCAAAAAACATTTTTTTTTGCTGTAAACCCAAGCGATGAGAGATACTTTTCTTTAGTGGATTTTTTTTAGCCTAAATTACAAAAAAATAAATCAAAAGTCATATGGGGAACTAGATAAAATGCTAGGAAAGTAAAAAATTCATCACTGTTCTTAATACACACACCCAGTATACTTTATATTAGCTGTAGGGAGGGGGAAAAGACATGATTTACTTTTTAAAAAGCAGCAGAGTAAGTTATTGGTGTCTTTAGTCCCTCTCCCACTGTATTTAATTTTCATTTAGCGAAGTTGTAAATAAAATACATCTGTGATGCTTTTATCAAGTAAAATAGTATTACGATACTTGGAAAAGCATAGAGAGCATTTTAAATGATATTTTATGATTTATGAGTATTCGATCAAATGAAGTATAATGAGAGAAGAAAACATAATGGAATGTATCGGTTTTTTATTTCTTTTTTCATGGAATCATTTTTGCATCATACAAAGAACTCTCCTTATTAAAAGTTGCAGTATTTATGCTATAATACAATCAAACTTTAGATCAAGCTCATCCTAGGATGCAGAAACCAAAAATAAGGAAAGTAATACTTTTTTCTTACATAAGAATTCCACATCGAAAATTTTTTCAGTGTTCGTCATTCACAGTGTCCTAGTGTTCGTTTTTACTTGTTACCAGGTTATCTGTTGTTAGATTTCAGATTTTAATGAATATTACAAATACTCTCTAATGTTATACATTACTTATTAGTTTATTCAGACTATGGTTGATTTTGTATTCAGTTATAAGTTTAATATTAAATATTTTTACGTGATGTGTAAAGGTACATTATGCTATGGTTTTGCAATCCTTTGTATATTTGCTTGAAAAAGTTGCGTTCACCCATAACAAATCATACAGAAAAGGTAAAATTTAATAGAAATATATATTTTTTTTCTGACAAAGTTTCATTAATTTGCTTACTATTATTTAAATATTGAGCATGCAAAAGAATTCGTTAATTTTGAATAAAAACTACATAAGATAACAGGAGGTTTGTAGCAAAGTACACAAATCATAGGCAGAAAAAGTGTGCAATCACTATTTGAAATATTCTTGATTCTTGAAATTTTTATCAACAGGCCTTATAGGTTAACCAAGTTTTTGCATTTCGTTACCAAGTAAAATAGCTTAAGAAAGTTGTGATGCAATAATTTTAACATTTTTGTGAGATACGAGGCAATACAAAGACATGAAAAATAAAAGGAAGGAAATTCGTATCAGTGAGCATAAAATCATTGTGGAAAGATGGAAAAAGTCATTGAGATATTGCCTGATCCATTGAACAGTAGTATTCATCTATCCGAAAAGTTATTAATATCTTTAAATCTACAGGAGCTTTCACATCCAAAACTCCTTCAGGTCATCCATCTAAACTCACAATCAGAGTAAAACCAAGTATGATATGCTTGGTGGGGAAAAAATCCACTTTTAAATGCAACGCAAATAGAAACAGACATACATGAGAAGTTTAAAAAAAACATTTGTGCCAATACTGCACAAAAAATTTTGAAAAAGGCCAGATACCGTAGTCGATTGTCTTGCAGAAAGTCATATTTCAATGACCAACCAGTTGAAACTAATAGCCTTTTGCAAAAAAACATATTCATAAGAATCCAGAGTTCTGGAGGACTGTGATATTCTCCAATGAGAGCAAATTTTGCATTTTCGGTAGAAAAAGTTGTAAATTGGTATGGAGAAAACTTTGCACAGTGCTTCAAAAAGTGCATTTAGAACCAACGGTAAAGTACAGCGGTGTTATGGTGCGAGGGCGCATGGCGAGCAATGGTGTTGGAAAGTTGGAATATATCGAATCAATTATGAACAATTACACTATCTGGCCAAAAGTATCCGGACACTGCTTAAAAAAGTGATTCTGGCAAGTGACGCAATTTGATACGTAATTTAAAGCTATAAAAGTTTTGGTAGTGGATTGTCAGATTGTATTTATGTGTTTGTGTGGCAATGAGTAAATCAAAGGAGCTTAGTGAGTTTGATCGTGGCAGTATAGTGGAATGCCACCTTTGTGGGAAATCAGTTTGTAAGATTGCAGACATTCTACAGAAGCCTAAATCCACTGTGAGTGATGTAATTGTGAAGTGGAAACGTCAAGGCAGTGAAATGGCAGAAAAACGAACCGGTAGGACGAAAATACTTGGTCAACGCAGCCACAAAACTCTGAAAAGGGTAGTGAAACAAAATCCCAAGTCCTCGTTGGTGGAAATTTCTCAGGAGTGCCAAAGTTCATGAATTAGTGTTAGCAGCAGGACTGTCTGTCGAGAGTTAAAAAACTTGGGATTCCATGGTCATGCAGCTGCTCACAACCCATACATCACTCTACAGAATGCAAAGCATTGATTGCAATGGTGTAGAGCTCACCGTCAATGGACTGTGTACATGTTGAAAACTGTTTTTTGGAGCGATGAATCTCGCTTTACAGTCTGGCAGTCGGATGGATGCGTCTGGGTTTGGCGGATGCCCGGCAAACGTTTCTTAAATGACTGCATTGTGCTGAATGTTAAGTTTGGTGGTGGACACATAATGGTGTGGGGGTGTTTCTCGTGGTTTGGCCAGGGTCCGTTAGTTCCTGTGATTGGAAACATGAACTCTGAGATGTATGTGGACATTCTGGACAATGCAGCACTCCCAACTCTATGGCAATATTTTGGCGACGGCCCATTTCTCTTCCAGCAGGATAACTGTGGTATTCACAGATCGAGGCTTGCACAGACAAGGTTTGACGAAATGGGTGTCCAAAAACTGGACTGGCCTTCTCAGAGCCCCAATCTAAATCCCACAGAACACCTTTGGGACGAATTAGAGCGCAGATTGCGTAGCCAGCCAAATCGACCATCCTCACTGCAAGCACTCACTTCAGCTGTGATGGACGCCTGGAAGGCAATTCCTATGGTCACCTATCAAAAATTGGTGGAAAGTCTTCCCAAACGTGTGCAGGCTGTCATCCATGCAAAAGGGGGACCAACATCACTTTAATATGTGCCTCAGGACGCTCTAAGTCCATACCACTGGGAGTCCCGGATACTTTTGGCCAGTTAGTGCATGATTATCTCGATGTGCTAAAAAACAATTTAAAGGAAAATACCACCAAACTCGGCCTAGGATTGTCATTTTGTTTCCAACACGACAACAATCCTAAGCATACCACTGAGATTGTGAAGCTTTGGCTCCTGTATAATGTCCCAAATCAACTGCACATGCCCCTGCAGTCACCTGGTCTGAATCCTTAAGAAACCTATGAGATTTTCTGGTGCGTAGGATTTGTCAACACAATAAATCTAGCAAGGATATGCAGAAGAGTGTTCTTAAGGGCAAATGAGAGAAGATAAGCTCTGAAGAAACCACTAGACTTGTTAATTGAACGCTGAAACGGCTTTAGAAGGCTTTCAAAAGACGGGGTTATCCAACCAGCTATTAAATAGCTTATTATCCTTTTTAAATAATTTTTATAGTTACTACTAAAACAGTGAACACAGACTTTTTCTACTTGATTTTTGTTGATATCGTTACAAACCTGTCATTTTAAAAACTATGAAAGCAAATCAAGTTTACTTTTGTTATTCTCAATACTTGCAATAAACTAAATAAAATATAATTTTTAAAAAAATTTCAAATTCCGATTTTAAAATTTTTTTGTTGTTGTTTATGTAAGCAGTAGAAGGTGAACACAGACTTTTTCTAGCAAGTATATATATATATATACACACATTAATATATACTTGCATATATATATGTACTTGCATCTGTATATATATAAGTTACCGGCAAAGTATGATATCCGGCATTCTATACAATGCCTAAATCTAGCCGGCAATGTATGAAATGATTCCTATTTCACACATTGCATAGGCATTTTATAGAATGCCTAATGAGAAAACGGCAAAGTATGAAATACATCTCAGATTCATTTCGAATATTGTTAATTGGCAAGACATAAAACTTGTAACGTGGGTCTCAGGCTCAGAATCTGTTAGTTGTACATTGCTGCTTGTTCGGAAATGGCAAAATACTCAATTTTACTTAAACTTGTACAACAAAAAATTGGTTTTTTCCTATGCTACCTGAAAATAGAGGAGTAAACTATAGTGTTGGAGAAGGTACCATGGTCTATAGCAGTTGTCGGCAACCTATGTCACATGTGGCACACGGTACAATTCTCAGTGGTACTTTGCACTACTCAACAAATTTGTAAATTTTTAAATTGATTCAAAAATGCTGTACTGTGTGGTTCATTGAATCATATTGGTAGATTGGTTTGACACGCAACAGCTAAAAGGTTGCTGACCCATGATCCATAGACATTAAACAACTATTCAACAGCTAGTTACCCAAAATTCGAGTCGATGCTCCAAAATTTTTTTTTTTGTTAACTGAAATTACTTAGTAGAAGTTGATAACTGATATAAAAAATGCTAAAATGACTACTAAGAAGGAACCCAAGGACTATATGTTGCTGAATAGTTATTATGTGATGTTTGCGGAAAATAAAATTTAACTCATTTAAACAGTTAAAGAAGGTGTCAGTACCATAAAACAGTGGTCCCCAACCCTTGGTCCGTGGGTCAAAGGGTATCAAGCCACTGAAGAAGCATTAAATTTTTTCCATTATATTTACTGGGGTGTTTGTATGACATTCCATGGAAATCACTTCATATTTTATGTAAAATCATTTTATAATTATTTTTTGGTGCTACAGAATTTTATGCTGAAGGCATGTTTAAATACAATTAAATTATAAAATCAAAACAATTTAAAATATAAATAATCAACGTCCCACCCTCAGTGGGCTGCCGCAAAATTATCAAACATTGACCAATCCGGAAGAGAAAACTGTTGGGAAGAACTGCTATACAGTATTATGCCACAGATACATTTTTTCCCCCAATGGGGTTGCAGATATTGGTATTTTTACCATTTTCAGACCTAGTACATTCCCCAGGGGCTGGTATCCCTTTTTAGTGTGGCACCATGTAGGCGATACCAATTGCCACCGGTAATTTTAACACTCAGTTTGCCGATGTGAATTTGTTCTAGGAATTTAATTTGCCAAGAACAAAATTAAATTCCAGATTCTTGGGATGTGATAGAATTCTGAAAGAACTTTTAACCAAATACAAAAATGTTACACATTATGATATTGAACTGTTCTTTCACCTATGTGAAACTTGCCAGAAAAAAAACAGAAAATTATTTAAAAAAAGGTATTGTAGTACAAAACTTTGATTTGATTCCGAATGCCAATATATTGGCACTTGTAATGATTAAGAAATAGGATGGTTTCTATCAACTTGAAACTACTGAAGGAATTTTAATACAAGTATATGCGAAATCACAATTTAGCAATAATTTTTTTAATGGCAGTCTCATTTTAATGTCAGATTAACATTTGTACTTTTGAGAATGTAAGTCATTGATATAATATCCTTATCATGGCCTTTTTTCATACTTTGCCTAAATAGCTTTAGGCATTGTATAGAATGCCTAGGCAAAGTATGTAATAAATCTCATACTTCATACTTTGCCTAAAAACGTCCGGCATCGTATAGAATGACTGGGCATTCTACAGAATGATGGCATTTCATACTTTGCCGGTAACATATATATATATATATATATATATATCTTTGTTTCATCTCTTTGTTATAGCTTTGATTTTAACATATTCTAGTCATTATCGTTTTATATTAATAGATTATGGTTTATTTGTAATAATAGTTAATCTTCTCTAGACATTTCTTACTTTCCCTATGGCTCAGAGTATTGGCAAATACAGGTGAAGGTTGGCTGGCTGCAAAACTTTTAGACCTGCAATCCTGGTTCCTAAGGCCAGGAGTTTGCTATAGTACTACTGTGGCTAAGACTTTATACTATTCACACATGACTATAAGGTTTATAACAATTTTGTGTATATTTTTGAAATATATATATATATATGAACTTGCTAGAAATGAATTATTATCAATTATATGCAACACAATAAATTTCTAGTTTCAAAAAATTCAGAGAAAATAGAAAATTATAAACATTTTACTAAATACTGCTTAATTCAAAAATACCCAACTAAATTTATTAATAGTTACTTGAATAAATAAATTCTAAATAGTCAGGATTAAAATTCCATAGTTTAGTAATAGTTTTTTATTATAAATTTTTCATTTTTCGTAGATAGATAAGTTACTTCCAAATTCTAATTTTAGATAAAATTACTTATTCTTTTTAATTTTATTTTTTAAATCATATATAACTTTAGTGTCCCTCCTAAGGTAATGATAGTATGTGCTTACAATTTTTAATTTTTATTTCTATTATTTTCATACTTCTGCTAAGTGCTACTATTCAGCCATTCCCATGCTTTGCATTTGGGTCCAGAATCTGGCAATAACTTGTTTATTGTACTCAGATTTAGTGCAGGCTCTGCATTTTTGAATGCCATTTTTAGGTAAGTTACCTTTTTCTTGCAATGGATTTAGATATTCTATTCATTATTTTCAATAGGTTTTTGCTCAGTTTTATTAACAGAAAGGAAGAAGGTTGGCTGACCACAAAACAAGTTCAACCCCACTTTTATATAAATTATTTTATACATAAGCAGTCCTAAGCAATGTTTAAAAAACTGCAGCATCCATATCTTTATATTTAACTCTATTATTTTTATTTTTTCATACATCCTTTCCAAAATCTAGTGTCTGGTTAACTTGCAATTTCAATTTTTTCAGTTTTGATTAATGTTTATTCATCTCTCTTTTGTAGAAAAATTTTGACTATATACATATATATATATATATATATATATATATATATATATATATAAGATTCAGCTTGGGGTCCAAGACCTGCCCCTGCAGGGGGGGCCCAATTATTTTCCGTTTTGTACTGTTTATATATCTATCAGAAATATGGGGCAGATTTGGCAGAACTAGTATCCAACCTTCCACAAAATTTAATACCTATATTTCTCCAGTATAATTCTTTTCTAGCATCTTAACTTTTACATAAGAAAAAGAGAGAAAATGTTTAAGGGAAAAAAGAGGAATTATTAGAGTTAGCTGCAGAGTTAAGTTTAGAGGTGACAGTCAACATGACTAAGCCAGTTTTAAAAAATTTGATAACCAAAAGTATAGTGCATGATGAGGAAGACTGCAAATTAATGTACAATAGTATTGTAGAAGAGAGGAAGGAAAGAATTATTAGAAAAGAGGCAATGGGATAATTTAGAGCAAAGGTGGGCAAAAATCGATCGCGATCGACCAGTGGACTATCAAAACATTTGGGGGGCGACCGCCAGATGATTAGCATTTACTAATTATGTACAGAGATATTCAAGATTATGGCAGACATTATATATGCAGACTGTTAATAGCTGCGAGAACCAACTTTAAACGAAAAAGATTTATTGAAGTGAAAACTTTTTTAGCAGCGTTGGGCACTTTTTGGTAAGGGAAAATCTTATGGGTTCGCATCACCGACATGCTCTGACTGGCACACGTGCAGTGTGCTGTTCGCTTAGACACTTTTTGGATAGGTAAAATCTTGTGCGTTCGTGTCACCGACATGCTTATAGCATTATATCTGTAGCTATACAGCTGACGTATAGTGCTGTGTATATCTTATAAGTGAAAATGAATGGATTTAGTAAAAAGTTCAATGTGTATATACTGTGCATCGTTGAAATAGTGTTTTTGTTTGATTATTATTTGAATCGTTTAATTGAAGAATCATTGTGCAGTACAATAGTGATTACTAAATAAATATACTAATATTTTTAAGATAAAAATAAATAACAGAAAATTACTCTGAATACTCGCATTTATTTTGGCGCTTGAAAATTTTATATTATTTAAAATTATTTTAAATCTTTGTATTTATTCTGACGTTTGAAAATTTTGTATTATTTATTTTCTAATATTTAACCTCGGCAATGCATCAAGCAATCCAGATTAGTATTTCACAGTGGCTTAGACGTTATCTTACTACCGTGGTAAAACTGACTTCTAGTTGTTCAATCATAATTTTATCATGAATTTTGAAAATAAAAATTTCATAAAATCTAATAATAATTCAAGATTAATGTGTTGAAGTTTAAAATTTGGTTATTAGTGCAAAATTATAGTTTATTACCTTATATCATTAAAATCTTTAGTTTAAAATAATGAAAACGGCTCCGACTTTAATTTCATTAAACATTTCATTTTGTTTAAAAATTTAATCTTTCAAAATCATTATTTATTAATTTAAATTGTCAAAAATAAAATATGTGCTCTGCTATTTTCTTGCAAAATGATTATATATAATTTTATATCAATAGATTTTATTTTTAGAAATTTATGAAAAAATATTGTCAGGGAATTAGGGTTATTTAAAAGACGAAGAATTGGTAGGAGTGGTTATAAACATGCATTTAGTTGTTGCTCAGAGTGTCAATAGATGTGAAAACCAGATTGATTTTGATAGTTTTAATTCAAACATTATGAAATTTCAAATTTTAATACTAAAAGTTCTAAGTTTTCACTTCTCTATAACTGTCTCTATAACTGCCAATTTTTTTTATGTATTTTGAATTGTTTGATAACAAATGCATCATTTGCTATAATTATAATATTTTAATCTTACGTTTTTTGCTTTACACGCAGTTTTAAAAGAGTAAGCTTTTTTTACTGTAGTTATATAGATAAGTATATATTTTCTATATTAATTATTGTCATAATAAATATTGTCAACTTTTTTAACTTACCACACCTACGTCACAAGGTGGACCGCAACACCTTGAAAAAATTAGAAGTAGCCCCCTCACCCCAGAAAAGTCTGCTCATCCCTGATTTAGAAAAACTGTGAATCAAGGATCAGATCAGGTCAAATCAGGAAACATTAATTAGGAACACTCATACACCAAGTAATGAATTGAGCATACTACTACACAAGTTGGATATAAGGAAAAACATCAGCTTGTATTTAATATTGTTTGAGTGCCAAGCCCATATATCTGAACTGAATGACCTGTGGGTCACACATCTGTTGGGTCTACTACCACAGGGATTGATTGATTGCTTGAGAACACGCACAAGAGACAAGAGATTATGACCATATGAAGATTTTAATATTGAAAAGGTTCAAATTGACCCCTGAGAAGATTAGGCAGTTGTTTTTCATGGACTAGAAAAGTGCTGGCAAAACATAGCATGACTTGTAACAAGAGGTGCAAACAATCTTTAATTCATGGTTTGAAGGATTAGATGTAAAAATACTTGACAAACTATGTGATCTAATAATAGCCGACCAAATGAAGATAAAAGCTCCTGTTGAAAGAATGGCACCCAGTCAATTGTCAAATCAATACCAATTGTCCAGATGAGTTAATTGAGACTTTAAGAATTTGAGGATGTCCATAGAACATTGAAACAAAAAACATTTAATACACCACCTCTATGAAAACCTGACATTAGGGGGCATATAATAAGAAAAGAAAATAGGCTCCTTAGTATCAAGTCTGATATTTGGTAGTGGTCCAAAGTACACGATTTTGTACAGGCTTTACACTTAGACCTTAACATGGATATCAATAGTACTCATTTTTACTTTATATATTTTATGCATGTTGTGTAAAGTTTTTCTCACATTTTAGAAATTATAATGTTATAGATCATGAGAGAGAGCAAACTAAAATGTGGCTGAGCTCATCAGCACTCAGGATTGGCCAAGTAGTATGATTTTAAATTATAAGAATTATAAATATATTCCATTCAATGAGGTTACATCCTATCCAATAGATGGCGATACATGTATACGTACCCTCCCCCCTGTTTGGAGGTGGAATTTGGGGTTTATGTTTTATAGAAGGGCAAGGATTAGAGAGAGAAAGAAAGAAGCAAGTAAGGAACAAATGAGAAATGGTTTGATGAACTGGGCAACAGTTCTGAGTATGGTCTCAAAATTAATGTAAGTGAAAAAAAGCTCTTAAATGTTATGTAATATTTTAATGTATTAATAAATATTTTTAATGTCTTTGAAAGTAATTAAATACTGATTTTGTATTAATCAGTTATTTTCTTTGCATTTAACCGAAAAACCCCTAGACATCACTAAAAATCATCTGTATAAATAATATACACCTTAAAATATATATCCCTTATTTCTTAAGTTGACTAACAAATTAATTAACTTAATTAAGAACTAAAATTTTTTTTAAACCAACTATTTTTATAACAAAATAAAGATGTTATATACATGTATACATATTGAATAAACAATAATGAATAAATCTTCAGCTTTTGATTTGAACATAATTACCATTAAAAGGAGGTTCTAAAAACAGAATTTGTTTTTTAGCTTTTGATGTTTCCCAATAAAAGACAAAGGTACACAAATTTTCTCTAAGCTAACTTTTTAATAATTGGTTTGATTACAATAAAATAAAAAATTAAATGGAATATCTGATTAAAATATCGAAACACTAGTAAATAAAATGAAATGCTTTAAAAAGTCCTTAAAGTAAAACTGATTAATTCTTTTTTAAAAAAAATGCACATAAAAAAATAATGTGAGGGATTTAATAAACCCACAAACATCAAACTAATAAAACTCTCTCTGATAAAAAAAAATACACATAGGTACAACTCTAAGGAAGTTGGCAAAAAAGAGGTTTGCAAATTCTAAAATTTTCAATATGAAAAAAAGGAAACAAAAATCAACAGGGATAAACGAGGTTATTCCCAAAAGTTTTAAAAATGAAAAATAAATTTTTCCCTTGCTTAGATTGGAAGTTTTTTTCAAAAGGATATTTAGAGCTATCACCTCTTCTACTTTTTTTCTTTGGCACAGCTATGATGAAATTAAACATATTGCGTAATGAAACTATCATCATATAAGTTTCATAAATGCCATAGCTGCAACATTAATAAGCAATATATGTATTTCCTTTAATTCTTTTGTATAAAATCATTCCACACTTTTTGTCTTAATTTGTATACCAAATGACTGAAAATGTAAGGATAAAAAGCAAAAACTTAAACTATACTAAAAGCATGAAAAAGGTTTTTTTATGGCTTACCTTATAGGATATCGGACTCAGGATTAAAAACCACTGGAAAGAAATCTGACCAATGAAAATCATGACAGTTACCAAACATATTGCTAAGGACACAATAGACATCTGCATCCAACCTTCAAGAAAAAAATAATGGAATTATGAAATATGAGCAAATCTTTTTAACAGTTATTACATAGTAGTTATACTAATAAAACAATAAGGATACAGTAATTTACTATCTTTATCTAGAACAAGTATCAAATTTAAAAGCCAAAAATAATTCTATTTCTAAATGTAATTTCTCAGGCAATACACATTGTTAAATTGAAAATACATAAATTCAGTTAATGCTTATTTGTTCAAAATATTGAAGGGAAAAAAGTTTCAAAAATTTGAGGACTGATGAAAAACTATGCATAAAATGAATGGAAGGTGCTCCCATATATGGCAAATTCAAACTTTAAAAAGTGCCAGTTCAAAGAATCATTTATCTGAATATAAAATAAAGTTTATAAATAAACAATAAAGTAATAAAAATATTAACCTTATTGATATGAAATTCAATATGCATCACTACACTTCAGGACACTTGCTATATATGCAACAAACATATTTTCACAAAAATTTTCAACAGATATTAATTAACTGAAGAAATAAAACTTAACATGTTTAATAAAGGTAAATGACTTTTTAAACATGTAAACACATACATATTTACTACATATTGAAACTGATACTCTAAGAAAAATTTTATGAAAATTTCTTTTCCAAGTATAAAAAAAATTAATTAATACAATGTGTGATGCTCAGTTATAAACTGTTATACTTAGGCAAACTAGCGGATTTTGACAAATTCAACTCTCAAAGCGATTATAAGTTCAAGTAAAATTTTAGAAGAATAAATTATTCTACCAACACACACATATTGTCTAATACATTTCATGATAAGAGCTCTACGGAATTTAAACTTATATTATAAGCAGGCCATATCATGCCTTTGATATTTTCCCAATTTATAGTTTGCACACTTCAGTTATCCACAGTTGAGTACTTATTGTCATTCATTAACAGAAAATGTATACCTATTGTATCTAAAATATTGTTTGATGCCTAAAAAAATCTAATTGTACTACCTCTACATTCCCAACCTATTTCACAAGAATGTGATGCAGTGTTTTGCCATAGTAGACAATGCTTACCCATACTCTTACTCCTCCACTACAATAGTTTCATAAAATTAATAATAGAGAAATAGGTTTTCTCCCCACACTAGCCTAGTGTCGAGAAACTGTCAAAAGTAAATCAAAAATCATCAGTAAACATCACTCAGAAACACTACTTATGATATATCCAATTAATACCTGATGATGGCAATAATAGTAAATGATGATGAATGCAAATAATATGATGAATGCAAATAATAGTCATCAAATAAATAAACAAAATCTAATAACCTATAACTGCTTTTGGTAGAAACAGAAAGCCAATATTGTTTTCAAGATTTTTAGCTCTATTTCTATAAATGTTTAGTTTCCATGTACTACTTTGTACATATTGTTTCTTTAGATGAGGTACTCCTTCAATACTTTCCAACATGTAACTTAGAGTAGTTTCATATTCAGGGACTTTTTAAACCACAACTTCTACATGTATGGGAATTACAGTGGCTACTTGAGTGAGACATTTCTGAGATCCTGAAATGTCCAACTGTCTGATCTCAATTGTAAGCAATAATATTTTTTCATACATTTTAAATTCAATATTTGTCAAAATGAGAATTTACAGTACTATTTCTAGAAATTCATGTAATGCATTTCCCCCCTTTTAAACCCTACTGTTTTAAATTTGAAATATCTGGAGAAACATTTCATCTGTGCTACCCTTCATGCAGATAGGAAATACTAAAGGAACTTTACAATTACTCTTTCTGTACCTGGGTGGCTTTCAAAATGCAGTTTTGTATTAGTTGATCTTCAGTAAATATCAAGTAGTGTAAATAATATTAGTTAAAAAAAAATTTTCCCAAGAGAATAACAGCTATCAATATAAAAATTAATAATAATTAGACTGAATGCTTACCATTCCGTAAATAAAGAAAAAAGAAAACACACATCTGCATAAGAATAATAGATATAACAACAAAATTGATTGCAGTAGCATGGATATTCCGGCTAATCTTGGATGGACCGTATACATAATATATATTATAGCGATCAATGTAATGCTTGAGGCACATATATAAAAGACCTAAAATTTAAAAAAAACACAAATTTTAAACATTTTGTTAAATTGTATATTACTAGTCTATATTTTGCAATCAAACATGCAACGATGAGTAAAAGCAAATTTTAAAGTGAACATCCTAAGAAAATAAATCATACTCTGAGAGCTATAATTTTTAAAATATATATAATAAAAAAATATGCTTGCAGGAAATACATTTGAAAATGTTATGTTGCATTTTCTTACTTTCAACATTTTTAACTTATGTTTTCAGGTATGAACTTTACTACAGCAGAACGTTGTTTATCCGAACGTTTGTTATCTGGACCAAAGTCTGGATATGTTTCTAAACAGTGCAATGCTCAACAGTTGTTACGCGTGAGACCAAAAAGTGACAAGACCCAAGGTGAGGGATATTTGGAGAATTTCAGCTGTGTGATTTGGTAAACACCTGAGTGGAATATTAGATCAGTTTGTTTCCAAGTGAGAGGGTGTATACCTGATCTTTTGTTGAGTTTTGTTGATGTAGAAACCTGAATGACATGCAATACAGATTTCAAATGCTAAATAATGACGAGAAAGGGACTTCCGTGAAAGAAAAATCAAGGTAAAATTGGGACATTTTGCACCTATTTTGCTTTTTCATTAAGCCCCTTTCCTGCATGTGATGATTTTCAATATTCGTATAGTGTCCAGTTTCATAACTGCATAGTCACATTCAGTTTTTGGTTATCCGAACGGTGTCCGGTCAAAATTGATTCGGATAAACGACTTTCTACCATACTTTAATATCTACAGTAAATATTATTTCTCATTGATGCATTAAAACATTACTTCTTCTGGGTGCCCTTTTAAATTTTTTTACAACTGATTAATAATTGGCAAATTCAAGCTCAACTATTAGAGAAACTAATTTGATATGTTTTGAATTTCTGCTACAAATTTTAGATAACATAGGAAACTTAAGTCTCCAAAATTATCCTAATAGTTGTGAATGCTTAACATTTAAAGCAAAATAGTAGCAATAAAGATAAGTTATTATCATTCCACAATGAATTCAAGTGCATAACACAAAGATATTAGTGTCCTTTACAGTGCTATCCATTATCAAGAAAAGCCATTTCTTTTTACATATTCTATAGGCAAATAATGAAAATGCATAAACATGCATCCTATCCATGCATGTTTGTGCATGTGAGTCAGAAATCAGTACTTATATACTATTTTCCCATAATAAAATAAGGAGGGGGGGGGGGGACACCTGCTTTTTTTTAGAAAAAAAAAGACATTTATGTTGTTACTTTTTAAAAAAATATTTTAATCTAACAAACTATTCTCCATTTAAATATAGTTTTCAGTAATTTTTTTTTAAAAATCTAATTAAAACGAAATTATACAGCTCAATATGTAAATTATTTCTCTCAAATGTGCCATATAAAAAAAATTAAGATTTTTAAACCTTTTTATATAAATGTATCTTTATCAAATTTTTACAACACATTTCTGTCATTTAAATTTATAATCAGTACAATATTAATTATGAATGATTAAGCAATTCTATTGAATTACATAACATAATTTACATACCAAAAGGAGCAATTAAAGGACATAGCACACTGTATATGATAACTACGGAAAATATAAGTAGGAAATATGCATACTGAACTCCAAATTCGAACTCCCACATAATAGCCTGAAAAGAAAATTTACCATTACTAGAAAAACGAAGTCATTTAAAAATATGTGTAAACATTTTTTCCTCACAAAATATAAGTTATTAAAATTTTATTAATATTTATATAGATTCTTTTTTATTTTTGCTGCAGAATGTTCAATATAAAAAATAAAAAGTTGACATGCTAATCTTGATATAATAATTCTAACTATTCAAAATATATTTTAAATTAAAGGAAAAATAAATTCTTGCAGATTGTCAGCCTTCTTAAAACACAAAAATATAGAAAAAAAATTAGAACAATTCTCCCCAACACACATCCCTCACCTATCTTCCCAAGAATTATACATTTATATATATACTTTATTAATTACATATACAATATTAAAAACATATGTTTATCGTAAATACATATACTATATTAAAAATTATGCATTTATATATACATATATTACATATACTCCTTATACATACATTTTAATTTTTTGACTATGTGAAATTTTTATAAACTTTTGCAGAATTTCCAAAAGGATATTCAAACCTTTCAATATGATCTATGGTGAAACAGTTGCCAAGAAGCTAACAGACAATTTTTGAAAAAAAAAAAATTTAATTTTAACAAAATGGCATAGACAAAAATAATGTTCAGAAATTCATGGAAGGTACTAAGTTTTTAATTAAAACTATGGAACTTTAAATTATTTTTGGATAAAAATTTCATTAAGATACACATGGAATGATTATAAGTTTCAGATAAAAAGCATTAGTTATTTAATTTTTGTTTTTAAGGGTAAATTTGGAAGCAATACAAAAAGATAGTATATGCATAACTAAAATCAATTTTTCATATTTTGGAAACTCAGTGAGCAACTATTATTTAAATACATATGCTGAAAATCCTTGTAAATAAAAGTAAATTCAATATTTCCCACGTTTTTTGATTAAAGGTTCAAAAATGTTTACCAAACAAACAAAAAAATGTAGAAATTTTGTATTTATCATTATAATTTTTAAATTTCGAAACTACAGTCAAAGTTGATTTAAAACTGAATACTGGACTACTTAAACAAAAGTGAATTTGTTGGTGTTAATAATGTTAGTATTAAAAAGTATTTTTCCTTTTATACATAATAATTAATATAGCTTAAATGCACGAAGCAAATAGGTTGAACTTTAGGCATTTTTAGATGTAATAAAATAATTTCATGCAGTTGTAGAAGGAATTATGATGAGGTTTGGTACTTTTAAATCCATATTTTATTGGATTATACAGAAAAAACACTCACAAAACATAAAACAAATTGCAACAAACAAAGAATTAAAATGAGCGGTTTACATGACATTCACAAAAAGCAGCCTTTGATCTACCAAAAAATCTCATCTATTTATACTGATGGTCAATTGAAAGTTATAAAAATCATATGATTTATATTAAAGGTTCTGATTGGTCCAGATAGTCGAATGATGAAAGAGTGTATCATGCTTAATTTAAAAACGCTGAACTTTTAGTTTTTTAGAGAAATGGTTATGGTTATATCCTATTAGAAAGGTTGGAGGACTCGGATTAAAATTCCTTAAGAGAAAATTAATGTGAATTATTACAAGTATATATAATATGCTGAGCTTACAACTATTAACAAAATGGAATTTAAAAACAAACAAAGTTTAAATATATTAATACTAATCACAGTTTCATAAGATAATACTTTTTTTTTGTTTTAGCAACTGCTTAAATTCCTTCCCTAAAAACAAAGGACAACAAACATACTTTGCGTAATCCAGCTTGCTCAGCTCGAGATCTTGAGAAACATATGTAAAATGCATACATGAAAAGTTCAGGGAATCGGATTAGGTCCAAGGCAGTACCAATAAAGCTAGCAGTAATAACATAGTTCACAAAAAAAGCACCATTTCCTGAGAGAAATACACACCTAAGAAACAAAAGTATCTATTCATAACCAAAAATAAATCACACATACATATATGAATGCTTGGTTCAAAATATATATACACATTGTGATGTATTAAAGCAATTTGTCACTTACTGCCAGCGATATGTTTCACCTCTTCTGATACTCCATTCTAGTAAAGCTTTAACACTGCAATATTGAAGCAAAGTAAAGTATCATTAGTTTTCTTCTCATTTAGTATTCTTTTAGTATTTTTTTAAATGTAAAGATACAGAAAAAAATTTGCAGTAACTTCATTTATAAAATACCTTCATACAACTCAAAAACTTTTAATAAAAATTATTTATATTAATCAATAAACAAAAAAATCTTTGCAGAAACCTTTAGGGTTTCATAATGTTATAAGAACCATAAAAATACGAATATACAAAAGAGAAAAAGAAGAAAAGAATAAAAACACACCATTGGTAGTTAAATAAAAAGCATGAGAAATTATTATATATAAAAATATTTATCTTAAATTGCACATTTTACATAATTTTAAATTGCATTCTTTTGCAAAAACATAATTTATATGCGTAATAAAAAAATTTTTATATATAGTTCACATCAAAACTTACATTCATTTTAATTTATAAATAATCTTTTGAATGAATGAAATTAAAATATAGATTGAACAGGACTAAAACATACATTAAAAAATAGTAAGTACAAATATTTAAAGTTCTGTGGGTAAATGAATTATTTTTTTAATAAAAAACATTGAGCATATATGAAGACTCATTATTCCAAATTAACTGAAAAAATTTAGTCAGAATATCCCTTGGAGGACACTTTCACAGGAGAGGTAAGTTGGTTTTAATGATGCTAAAAAGGATCTTAACTGGCAAGCAGAGTAAAAAATTTACTAATTTGCTAATTATCATGCATATATTACGACAATCGTATAGCTACGATCTAGATGACATAGGTAGGAAGAAAAAAAGAAACTATAAATTGACATAGAAAAAAAGGAAAAAATTAAGAAATATCTTTCAAGGGCATATTCCCCATATCTATCGAAGATAGTAAATCCTATTAGAGAGATAAATAATTCGGGTACCTTGAAATTGAAAATTCTGTACTCAAAACTTTTTAACAGATAAAAATTTTGAAAAGAAATATTTTACAAAAGCCAAACACGTTTTTGCATACACATAAAAAATTTTCACAAAACATTTAATTCCATAAAACAATATAAGCTAGAACAAATATGCTTATTTTATACTCTAACCCTAAAGTTTTGAATTATATTTGTAAATAACTATACAATATAGTTTATTAAATTTTTAAAACACTTAAAATTCTAATAATGCTAAAAATTTCTCTACATAATTTTCAGTAAAGCTATAATCTACAAGTTACATAATAATATTAAACGAAAGAAAATACTTAAGATATAAAGACATAGAATCTAACCTGGTTAAGCCCAGCAAAGGAAGAATAACAACCATAAACAGAAGAAATATAAATGTTCTTAGCATTTTTGAATGGTTTCGAGATGACCTGAAATTTAGCAGAGTATTAAAATAATAGGAACAAAAAGAAAGATTTTTTAAAAATAAATTTTTAAATGTTTGATACTTACCGAGTCCAATGAGGCATAAATCTATCTGAATAGGAAACAATCACTGGTAACAAAGATGAAAACAGAAGTAGCATTAAAGTTGAGAAAAAATCTTTCACTACGGGAGTCTGAAAATATTACATAGCAACTAAATTTTCTTATTTATTACATTCTTAGTCATTTTTCAAGAATAATCATCAGCAGGTTTTAAAATTTTAAGCAATTCTTTGAAACCTTAACTTTCTTCTAATATCAGATAAGAATTAAAAGACTATTAACATCCTTGTCCACTCACAGAAAGTTACCATTAAAGAGCATTTGATAGCTAGTAAATAAAAAGTTTTTAAAGCCCTTTGTCCCCCAGTATATTAATTAATTAATAAAAATAAATTTTATATTAGACATTTGAGATATTATAAAACCCGAATTTTCTGGAAAAAAGCTACATAACAAGCCATGATATAACCAGAGAATTCTTTATTTAAACTATAAAGAAAGTTGACATTGCAAAAAATTTTGATATAACAGTATAACATAATACAATACCCTTCAAGTAAAATTTAATAAAAATGAACATAGAAGATGTAAAAATTATTTTACATTAAAATAAGTTCAGTATGTGATACTGATTCCAAATTTAAGTTATTGGAAACTTGCAATTGTATTAAGCCTTTCAAGAAAAATGTGCCAAAATGTACTGGCAAAACCTTTAATAAGATTAATGTAAGAATTAATTAGGATAGATCTGTTTGAATTTTCAATATTAACTCACAAAAATTTAACTAAGACATTTTAATTTACATGATTTTTAAAATGTTGAACTGTCCCGTATTGTGATCACTCCAAATACAGAAACTTATATGTTGGGAAAATTACTTTATTAAAATTTTTAACACTGTTTATTTATATCGACTGACTAAATGTTATGTGCTGTGGTAAAAACACATTACAAATTATTTTCTAAGCAATAAAGACCATATCTATAATAACTATATCAATAATATGGATTAACATAAAGTCGAAATGTTAAAATGTCCATGTAAAAAGTGGAGACACAAATAATTTAAGAGGGAAAATTAATCAAACAGTTCACACACAAAATCTTGAAAAAAACTTTTATATCAAACATTTCAGATTTTAATTTAACAAAAAAGGGAGTAACTGCCATTTATGGTATTTTACAAAATGACTATTTAAAGTTAAGAGAGAGAGTTATCAAAAATATTCAAATTCTAGGCCCTTAATTTAATATGAAAGTCAACAAAATTAATTAATCACAGACTGAAAGTAACACTTTTAAATGAGTAAGTCATTTAACTATTAATTGTATTGATATTTTTTACAAAACATCAGCCATTTTTTTCCAAAAAAATATTATTAAAAAACTTATAGAAACACTACCGAACCAAAACACATTACGATCACCACCACATTTTTCAATGAACTCGTCTGAATGATGTGAAGGGCATCTCATCAAGAGAAAATCATATTTAAAACTGCTGGTGTAAGGAACCATTCTTTCCTTACTTTTCTAATGGATGGGAAAGGCTGCTGATCGAAGTGAACTTGATTGAGGGTATATTATAATAGTCCAAAGACTCAGAACACACACAAGTATCTCCAAAACCACAGGATTGATAGGGTTTTCACGATCTACCGTTTTTAGAATTTAAGTAAAGTGGATAAATGACGGTGAAACCATCAGTAGATGCCAAGGTGTTAAGCACCCATGCAACATCAAAGCAAAGTAAAGAAAATTCGGCTCCAGACAGTGGGTCAACTAAAAACCCAACACAATGTAGGTCCATGTACAAGTGTTTCAGAACACACATTTTAGAGGACACTGTTGAATGTGGGACAGCCGAGCAAACGTTCCACATGAATGCCTGTTTACCAAGCATTATTGTCAACTACACCTACAGAGGGCCCGGGAACATCGAGATTGGACCATCGGAAAGTGAAAGAGAATTGCCTCGTCGGATGAATCATGATTCCTCAATCATCATGTTGATGGACATATCAGGATGCACCATCTTCCAAGCGAACAGTTGCTCTACCCATGTACAATAGGAAAAAAATATAAGCTGGTAGGGGCGGTATTATGCTTTGAGAGATGTTCTCATGTGCGACTCTGGAACAATTATTTACAGCATAACAGACCATGAAAGCTGCAGATAGATCTGAGCATAATTGTTTCAGTTGCACCCTTACAACGCATCTGATTTCCCACATAGAAATGGAATCTTCCAGCAGGACTACACTCCAAGTTACAAGGCTTGAATAGTGCAAGAGTAATTCCAAAGAGCATAATAATAAATCCAATTAATGTTCTGACAATCTAATTCGATGGATGCTAAGACAACAGAGCACATTTGTACAGAGATCAAACACCTACAGGTTGGAATATTTCGTCTTTATGAGACTGCAACTTATGACATTCAGTACTGTCTCCAATCATCTAATAAACACTTGTGGCATCAAAGTCAAAGAAAGTTACAGCTACTTCGTTGGCAAAAGGTGATGCATCATGTTATTGAGTAGAGGTTCTTAGTTCATAATGTTTTGGCTCTTCAGAGTATAACAGAAAAGTAGGTATCTTAATCTTCAATTACAATAATAATTTAATTTCTCAAATCAGAAATGGATATGTACTTAAGATAGTGAATTCATTGAAAATCATTAAAGTGTATGTGGTAATGAAATATCTGAAAAAGAAAATCTGTTTTAAGAGATATTATTAGCAATGGACTCATTTTTCTAATTAATAAAGGTGTTTCTGATTATGTCATTATTATTAAATACCATGATAGCACTATGCTCAATAAGCAATGCCAAAAAGAAACACTTTTTCTTAAACCTGAGCTATGAGATACAGAAATAATCATATTTTGGTGCTCTAGAAAAAATTGGGTATACATCTATTAGAAGTTAAATTTGCTCAAAATTCTAACTTCAAAATTTCACAATAACCCAAACCAATTTCAAAGCATAACTAATGGTTTTAAAATTTACATTAATACTTTATATTGATAATTATTAAATTTATATTATTAATTATATAAAAAAAGAATTTACTTTATGTTTAGTTATGACTTGGAGATCTCTTTAAGGCAATGGATCTTACTAATGTAATAAATAAGTTTCAATGAATTTAAGTATGATGAATTCTATATGTTAATAAGAATAAAAATCTTAATACTCTTTCTAAGTTAATTCTTATTAAAAAAATTATAAAAGTAATATATACATAATAATCAAATAAAAGGTTTACCATGAAGTGGATCTGCTAGTAATATATATCAGCTAAGTTATATTCATATTTTTATGAAAACCAACATGATTTTTACCCATACAGATATATTGATCTAATTATTTTTTTTTATAAAAATAGAGTATATACCTAATATTAATTTTTATCCTAATTATTTAAATCTTAATAAAACTGACAATAACTAATATACTATACAGATCATTAATATACAACTCCACATATTACAGATCAAAATTAAATAGCAACATTTCTTATAATAGGACAGTTTTCAATTTTAACATTATTTGTGTTCCATTATGGAATAAAAATACACATTTTAATTTAAAGGAATATATAGTACTTAGCTTAGTGCACAGAATAATTATTTACTTGAAGAAAAAAAAAGGTAATTTTTTTAAAAATATTAAATACTGATTACCTATTATAAATTCCTTATTTCATTCATTTCTAAAAAATGTAACATGAATTTGAATTAATGAACATTTACGTATTTATTGTATACTTTTTTTCATTACAGGTGTCAGTACCAATTAGAACTTATTTTAATAAATTTATGGATGTGCTACTGTTTTTAATTTTGATTTTTATCTCTTAAAAAAATCATTTTAAATTGCAAGTATTTTTTTCATATTTTTTATGTATATGTTACTTATTAAATTAAGGAATATAATTAATTTTAACTATAACTGGATATGCAGTACTGTAATATCCTTTGAGTAGGTTCTTCTCAGTAAACCAAGAAGATTGCTTTGTTACTCTTGGAACATGGCAAGTTAAATTTTCTTCAAAATTTTCAGAATTAATTTTAAAATATAAAAGTACTAAATGTATTTTCTCTTCAAAATTTCATTTCAGCCCAGTAATATAGAAAAATAAAGGGGAAAGTTGTGCCTTTAAACTATATTGATTTTTTCAATCTTAATTCTAAGCTCAAGAGTTTATTTATGTACTCCACTGTCGTTATATTACTCATACATTTTCTGCATTACTATTTTCTTTCTTAATGTTTTACTTTAAAAGCTAGATTTATAGTGGTTTAGTAAATTATTGATTTTATATATTTTATAAATATTGTTTTGAGATTCCTTTTTTACACTAATTTAAAAATAGAGCAGCCTTCAAGTCAATTTTTAAGTAAGTATAATTTTGTGTGATTTATCAAATATCATTAGTTCAATAAAAATCATAGAAATAGTATATATAGTTATATATCTATCAATTATTGTAATAAATATCACCAATTTACTGAATATGAAAAAGAATATAATTGTTCACTCTACTTCATGTCTCATAATTCTTAATAGCATATTTCTTTTCAAGTAAAAAGAAAAAAATCTAAAAATTAGGTAGACAGAGAATACCCCATGGAGATATCATGACTCTTGACTATTATTTAAAATATAGTACATCAAATTCTTCTTATAACTGACATTAAAACAATTTCTAGAATTCTAACACTATTACAGTTAGGAAACAATATGGATTTTAAATAACAAATGGAAGCTTATTTTTAAATTACTTAATTTTTGCTTAATTAAAAATTACGGAGCATATATAGAAAATATTTTGAAACATCATTTCAGTTAAAAATATTTGCAAAGTATATCATGCATAAAATAGGAAACTTTTCATATGTAGTGAATAACAAAATTTTTGATGGGAAAGGAAGTCTTTTGTACAAGGTAATCAAAAAAGTTCTTGCTGTTTGCACATTTCCATTGAAAGAAGTGAGAATAAGTATGCAAATTCATGTATGACGTGATTGAAAAACCGTCAGTCGACAGTAGGAATATCAGTTTTTACAAACGCAGGTCCACTGCTCACATTCATCAAACGGAACTCGTACAGTTGCAAAGTAAAATGGACGTATCGAAGGATCTCGTTCGGGGTTGTTTACTTTACGACTTCAAAATGGGCTTATCAGCTGTGACATCAAATTGCCGAATATGTCAAGCGTTTGGGGATAGTGCTGTCAATGAATGTACGGCAAGGCATTGGTTTCAAACATTCAAGTCGGGAGATTTGTCAATATGTGATAAAGCTCGGACAGGACGACCAAAGGCCTGCAGGCGGCTATTGAGGAGGACAGTAGTAAAACGTGTGGTGAACTTGCCAGACAATTCAACACTTCCAGTGAAACGGTTAGACTTCATCAGCACCACTTAGGTAATACGTACAGGCTGAGCAAGTGGCTTCCTCACACGCTCTTGGAAGTCCATAAGCAACAACGGGTGGCAGCCTGTTTATCATTACTTTCAGGCCAAAGTAGTGCATCTATATTCAATCGGGAGCAGATCAGTGACAAGTGGGTCCTGTTTGACACATCCAAGCGTTCCAAACATTGGTTGTCACCCCGGATACTGTCCCCCACAGCACAGACCACCTATGCACCCACGCAAGATTATGCTTTGTGTCTGGTGGACTTGTCGTCAAGTCGTTCACTATGAGTTGCGACCAACGGGCCAAACGATCACTGTGAACCAGTATTTACAGCAATTGGAACATGTACAACAGGCATTGCATCAGAAGGAGCCAACTCTGTTTAATCAAAAGGGTGAAATGTTATTGCATGATAACGGGAGGCCGCAAGTCACGCAGGTGGATAGGAATACACTACAGCAACTTGGTTGGGAGACTGTGCCACCCCCCTTACTCACTTGAACTTGCACCATCAGATTACCACCTCTTCCATTCCCTGGACAGTCATTTTCGTGGTAAATAACTCACCAACAAAGCAGACGTATGCCAAGCTCTCACAGACTTCTTTGCCCCCCCCCCCCCCGAGTTTTAATGCAAGGAGATTGAACAATTGGAGACACGCTGGCAGAAGGCGCTGGATGCCAAGGGTGATTACTTCGAGGCCTAACAATAGGCTATGCTGTTTGTATGTCATGTTCTTTTGGGTCATTAAAAACGGCAAGAACTTTTTTGTTTACCTTCTAAATCACATAAAGGCAATACAAGGACTGATAATCACCTAGAAAAGGAAAAGTTAATAGGAAATCAATAATGATATACTTTAAATAAGAGACGAATTAACTAGATAAATTTTTAACTTTTGAAATAAAAAACAATTCACAGAAAACAAATTGTTACCACTAACCTCCCTCACAAATTTCTTCACAGCAGGTGTGTAAAGAACATCTAGGTAACTAAGCACAATAGTAGGTGTTGTTAAAAAGAAGAACAAAATACACAAAGCAAAGTTTGTTGTTAAAGCACGGCTGTACCAAAGGCTTTTACTGACACTCAGATTTTCCCTAAAATAAGGGGTAAAAATGAACACTCATTTTTTACACAATACATTTATACATTTTTTTAAAAAAAAGTATAATACATATATGTACTTTCTACACTGGTGTGAAAACCTTAAGCAACACTGTAAATTTTAAGCAGATAGCCATTAAATTGCAGAAAAGGGGTTAATGTGATCAGTACAATGAACACGCCATTCGGTAAAAATGTGATGTGAACGCAAATGTCAGAAACAAAGCATCATAGGCGATGTGAGTGTACCTGCGGTCAGAGCGCGCAGCTCAAGACTACAGTAAAAAGAACAGAGGCACAATTTAAGACATTTGCTACAGGTAGTGCAAGTTCTTTTGTGAAATATGGTTAGTTTGATTAGTGAAGTTGAAGAGTTCAAAATCAAAAAAGTGTCATTTGGAAAGCATTCTAAGCCATAGGTTAGTGGTTGCCACCCTAGGAGAAAAACTGCAGTGGATAATAGATATATCGTACTCCAGGAGAAAAGAGTTCGATACCAGTTATCAAGCGTCACTGCTCAGCAACAAGGTGACAAGTGTTACAGTTTTACTGTCGCCAGACTCCTTCACAAAAGTGGCCTATTCCCCAACAATCCAAAAGGCTGTAATCCTTTTACAGTTAGCCATCAGCAGCACTGTTTAGAGTGGTATAAGAAGCACTAAAACTGGACATTTCATCAAAGGAGTCATATCCTCTTTATGGATGAGAGTAATTTCAATGCCTTAAGTGATTCCCAATGCCAGTTGATTTGGAGAGGTCAGGACACTAGTAGTAACATCTCTCAGGACACTAGTAGTAACATCTCTCAGGACACTTCTGAGATCTCGAAAAGAGACCGTTAAGGTGGTCCTGAAGTTGTTGTCAGGGGTGGCATTGTGCTGAAAGAGTGGACAGAGTTTAACGTTTTCAACAGAGGTTCTGAAACCAGCATTATCTCCTGATTTAAATCCCTTAGAACATGTTTGGGATGCTTTGGGGAAACAACTTGAGGCATGATTACATCCTTTGGGGAACACCCAACACCTGAAGCAGAAGCTGATTGAGGAACAAGCACTCTTACCACAAAAACTGTTGGAAAATCTGGTGTTGAGTATAGAGAGACTGTGTGAACCAACCATTACAGTAAGGGGAGAGAAAATCCCATAAAAAGGAACACCTGCTAGTTATTCTTCATGGACAGACAAAGACCAAGCGTAACTATACTATACATTCAGTAAAGATTTTTTTTGTTTGATTCCATACCACATGCACTGTATTCACTTTTGAGCAACTAAGCTTTCGTCATCCTTTAAGAACAAAATGCTGTTTCTTATTTCTTAATTTCATGTCTCTCAGATGATATCTTGTGGAGTTATGGCAAAGAAAAACATTTGCTGCTTCAGTTTTGCCCACCAATGTATAAAAATAACTCAATTTAAAAAATACATACCAAAATATATCCTCTGGTGGTGGTGCAAAATCAACGGTCCAGTTATATGGATTTAATTGACGAGAATAACTAGAAGAGGGTGGATCAGCAGAACAATGGCATCGTGTTTGATGATCTTTGTAAATTCTATCAGAAAGAAAATTAAACTATTTGACAATAGAACATTCATTTCAATGTATAAAGCAAATATAAAAATAATTTACACAAAAATATTTTATCTTAAGCATAAAGGAGATTAGCAAATTTATAAAAAAAATTTGTTTGATCACATTAGAAAAATATTCTAAAAATAAAAATGATTTGTTACATATGCGCCGGTGTCCATCAAAGACCCATTTCCTGTCGGGAACGAGTGACGCCTCGACGGTCAAGGAGTTTCTCGTGGGAAAGTATCCCAGGGTGGACACCCCAGCGCCAATGTCCTAAGGGAAGTCAACCTTTGACCTTCCTTGATCTAGCCGACAGTAAGGTGCCACACGGTTTCAAAGTACACAGCGCAACAGGGAACTTTCGATCAATGGAAGAACGGTTTCACCAAATACGTCCAAACAGAAGTGACTACACATCACGTGTCACTTTCGTGTGCGGGACGTATTCCACACTTAAAGAGACTCTAAAATCCTGAGAGGAGAGCGACACCAACAGAGAGGACACCAACGCAGAGACATGATCTAACTTCAACAGTATCTACAATTCCAGCCAGCATCTGCGCCCCAGCAATTCTCCAGCTTTCGTTTAATGCAGCCTTCATCAGGAGCAAATACCGGTGCACACTCCACAGCTTTGCCTGTAACAGAACATTATCGCACTGGCATATCACTGTGGCATAACCCCCGCGGCATTGGTGACCCTCGGAAAAAAGAACATTTCTCCAAAACGAATGAGAAAACGCTGGTCAACACAGTTTATTGCAAAATTTCAAAAATAATCACTAAAGCCTCGCAGTGATGCAAGCAGAAGGAATTATGGACAAAGCCGTTCCCCTCCCCAGAAAGTTTTGAAAGGAGCCTTCCCTCTCAATTACAGAACCCCCACGGTGCAGTGACAGACAACTTTCAACCCTACTGGAATGACCATCCACCCTACAGTTGGAAAAGGCCATAAAAGACTCAGCTGTCTCATTAATCAGATGAGTTAACCCAGCGGCCACACCTTCAACCACAAGGTACAGTAAAGCTTCTTTTCAACTGATTTGATATTATGTACAGTTATTCATCCCATTGATGTGTCACTGTATTATCCTGGTTGTCCGTTTTTCGCCTAAGGGTAGGAAACGAAATTCGCTTTTTTTGTAGTTATTCTGTGTATTTACTAGGGGTGTTTCTTGTTTTCTTTTTTCCTTTTGCAGAGAAAATGACCGAGTCAGGAGAAGACATTTCGTTTATAAACAGAGTAGTGGTTAAAATTTTACCGGTGGGGAAAACTAATATACCTCTTTGGCTAAAACAGTGCGAGACCGCGTTTAGCTTAGCCAGAATCACAAATGACGAAACGAAATTTTCTAATTTAATTGCAAATATTGATTCGGAGACGCTCGAACACGTATCAGACAATTTTAAATTCTCCGGTAACTGATAAATATGTAACTCTTAAAAACAGATTAATTTCTGAGTTTCAAGATACCGAAACACAACAAATAAAAAAACTACTGTCTGATTTACAGCAAGGTGACAAGAAACCAAGTTTCTTACTTAGACAAATGTGCGAACTTTCACTGAACAAAATTAGTGAAGATTTTTTTAAAAATCTGGATGCAACGATTACCGATTGAAGTACAAGCTATTTTATCTGCTTCAACTGACAACCTTTCACAATTAGCACCCATCGTGGACAAGGTATGCCAAATAACAGGGAGTTCACAACCTCTTGTGTATTCCACCTCACATAGCGAAAATTCGAACACGAATGTGCTTTCAATCGTTTCTTCGCTAGCGCAACAAATTGAAGCTCTCACTGCGCAAGTTAATCGCTTAAGCAGGGAAAGAATCAGGCAAAATGTTACAAATTCGCGTAAGCGCTCACGTAGCCGTACTTTTAACAGTAACAATCGGAATCCCTCCTATTGTCGCTATCACAACCAGTTCGGAGAGAAAGCCCATAAGTGTATTGCACCATGTGCATTTAATTAAAAAAAACTAGAATTTGCCGCTACACCAAATCAAATTGCTGGAAATTGTGTAGCGGCTAAAACATCAAACGGTTATACTTGTACGATGCAGGTACCAATATGACATTTCTAATTGATACAGGTAAGCGATGTTTCCTGCATTCCCCCACCTAAATTTAAAAACATAGCACCAAATCATTCTTTTGAACTGTTCGCTGCAAATAATACTAAAATAAAAACCTACGGTACCAAAACTATTAATTTAAGTTTTGGGCTTAGGCGAAATTTAAAATGGGATTTCATAATCGCTGATGTTTCCATTGCTATAGTAGGAGCTGATTTCTTAGCACATTTTGGCTTAATTGTGGACCTAAAACAACATAAACTCATTGATACGCTCACAAACCTTAGTAGCCTAGGCAATTTAGAACGAAATAACCAATTACACATTAAAACTGTTTCCGAAAATTCTATTTACAGCAACATTCTAAAACAATTCCCTGATTTAACCAATCCATCTATTCATAACAAAATTGTCAAACATGACACAGTGCATTTCATCGAAACTAAAAGTCAACCTGTCCACGCTAAGGCTAGGAGACTTCGCCCGGAAGTTTACGAACAAACTAAAAAAGAATTCGAATACATGATGGAACAGGGAATTTCTCGCCCTTCGAAAAGCAATTGTGGTCTTCTCCTTTACATGTTGTAAACAAAAAGCCAAACGGAATACGACCAGTAGGTGATTACAGAACACTTAATGCAGCCACAATCATAGATGCATATCCGATACCCCGTATTCAAGATTTCGGTCAACTACTTTTTAACAAAACAATTTGCTCAAAATTAGACATTGCTCGGGCATATCACCACATTCCAATCCATGAAGATGATATACCCAAAACAGCGATAATCACCCCATTTGGTTTATTTGAATTTCTGTACTTAAATTTTGGTTTAAAAAATGCGGCTCAGACATTTTAACGATTTATGCATGAAATTTTAAGAGGCTTTTATTTTTGTTACACCTATTTTAGGGATGTTCTAACTTCTATCGCATATTTATACCGCAAGCAGCGCAAACACAAGCTCTACTTAGTGAATTTTTAAAAGGTTCCAAGAAAAACGATAAAAGTTAAATTTCCTGGTCAGATCAAACAGTTGCAGCTTTCGAGAAATCGAAACAAGAACTTGCAAACGCTGCAATCTTAACACACCCTAAGCCAAATGCATCCCTTATACTTCAAGTAGATGCATCGGATTACGCAATAGGTGGGGCACTTAATCAAAACACAGCAGCGGGACTCGAACCCTTAGCCTTCTATTCTAGGAAACTTAATGCTGCCGAAACTAAATATAGTGCTTCCGACAGGGAGCTATTGGCAGTCATTGGAGCTAATGCAGCTATCAAACACTTTAGGTTTATGCTAGAAGGACATAATTTTACAATCTTTACAGACCATAAGCCATTAACATTTGCTTTTAAGCAAAAGCTAGACAAAACTCTCCAATTACCAGGTGAATTTTTCATCGCAACTAAAGCGGCAAGTGATCCAGTTCAATTTGTTGAACGACTGCGAACTCACATGCAGCATCTACAACCCAAACCCCCCCGTTCGCAGGGTAAGCAAACTATTTTTGTGCACAGCGAGCTACACAAGTGTACACACGTGTTTGTGAGACGAGATTCAGTTCGTCGACCACTTCAAGCACCTTATGATGGCCCGTACCTTGTTATCAAACGCAGTGATAAGTTTTACAAAGTGAACATTCATGACAAGCCTACATCAATCTCAATTGATAGGCTGAAACCTGCGTTTACGCATAATGTGGACAATACTCTTCACATAGAAAACAGTGATACAGAGACCAACCCAAACCTTCGGAAAACTCACTCTGGTCATTGTGTTCACTTCCCTGATTATTTCGTATCATCATGATGATACTGGAGGGGGAGTATGCGGCAGTGCCCATCAAAGATCCATTTCCCATCGGGAACGAGTGACGCCTCGAGGGTCAAGGAGTTTCTCGTGGGAAAGTATCCCAGGGTGGACACCCCGGCGCCGATGTCCTAAGGGAAGTCAACCTTTGACCTTCCTTGATCTAGCCAACAGTAAGGTGCTGCACGGTTCCCACGGTTTCAAAGTACACCACGCAAATGGGAACTTTCGACCAATGGAAGAATGGTTTCACCGAATATGTCCAAACAGAAGTGACTACACATCACGTGTCACTTTTGTGTGCGGGACGTATTCCACCCTTAAAGAGACTAAAATCCAGAGAGGAGAGCGACACCAACAGAGAGGACACCAACGCAGAGACATGATCTAACTTCAACAGTATCTCCAATTCCAGCCAGCACCTGCGCCCCAGCATTTCTCCAGCTTTCGTTCAACGCAGCCTTCATCAGGAGCAAATACCGGTGCACTCCACAGCTTTGCCTGTAACAGAACATTATCGCACCGGCATAACCCCCAAGGCACATAAAAGTGAATATATTATTCTACATTTGTATGATATTCTGAAAGAAAATTTAGGATTTTTCTGAATTGATGCAAGATGCTAATTATTTATAGAAAACAGCCTGTAGTAACTGTCAGCTTCTGAACACAATTAACACAAATTTAATACATAAGATTCCCGTTGACAAGCATAAAATGCGTTTAAAAAACTCAATTTTTTCTTTTAACCTGCAAGACAATGCTATTGCATTAAGAAATATCCAAAATATTCAATGTTTCAATTAAAACTATGAAGAAAAATAATATTGAAAAGTATAGATTTGCATTATTAAGATCATGATTATTTTATTAACAAAAAACAAAAATATGTATTCCTCTAACGCCTCTTTCATAATAAAATATAATGAAATCACATTAAATGTGAAAATATGGCACCACACATTGTAAGATCAGGACATCGGTATCAAGAGTTTCATTATACTTTTCCCAAAAGCCAACTCTTTCTTCCAATTCAGAAGTGTCAAATTCGCGGCCCGAAAACGAATATTTTTGTGTCACCCAATATTTGGCACACAATATATAAAAAATTTCTCCCCACATATGAAAAATAGTAGCAGAGAAGAGATATCAAATATCAGGACATACACATTAAATTTTTCTTGTTCTTTTATATAAGTTTATTATAATGTATTATTCAAAATAAGCTTACTTTTCTATGAATATGGATACCTAAAGTTAAACCTTGTTTGTTTGGCCCAAATTAGCCTTTGAGTTTAACAACCTTGCTCTAATTAAACATTTTGTATGCTGTAATACAATCACAGTATGTACTATACATGCTAGCATGATTTTATACATTCTAGGTTAAAAGATTTTTAGAATCGCACACACATAATATTATGGATGAGTTTTTTCACCCAGGTTGGCCAGTGTAATATTATGAACCTGGATGTTAACTTATGGTTGAAGAATTGAAAAAAAAAATAGAACTTAAATCCTATCCCTGCTTTACATATCTATTTTTCATAAAACATTATTAATAGTAAATGAAAAGACGAGGAAGACTAAGTGGAGTGACTCCTATTTCCTGAGGAGTAATTAATAATTTAATATCAAACAATTATCATCACATGCTTAACAAATAAGGATGAACAGGCAAAATTTTAAAAAGTCTTTAGAAATATCAGTGCATATGGATACAAACTACTTTTCATCAATTAATATTTCATCAATTAATTCATTTCTTCAACTTTAGAAATACCAGATAGGCAATGTATAATTTGTTTTCAATGTACACTATGAAAGAATAACAAATGGAATAATAAAACCAAAAAAATATAAAATATGCATAAAAACTTTATTCACAAATACCAACTGATCTTTGGAACACTATAAATTTCAAAAATTTGCAATCACCTTAATTATTTTATTATATTTATAAAAGAAAAACATACTTAATCAAAATTTATACATGGCAAAAAATATTAAGGAGGTGAAATATTTTTCTTATTTCCCACTGTACCAGTAATAAATTAAAAAGAGAATCATATTAATGAACAAAAATAATTTAAACTTTATTTCCATTTCCTTCCTTTATATCCAAACAAATAATTAAGAAAAGAAAATTGAAATTTTAGTCAAGCTACAAGCAGAAAAATGTTTAATATGGACAGCAAAAGCATAATGATGGAATGGGACAACAGTCAGAGATATAAAATAAGTGGAAGGTTGAATTAAAAGAAAAGGATCCACTGAAACTATTACAAGTGCAAACTTCCTTACTTGCAAATGAGATATTTAAGTGCAGAAAAAGCTTTAGAAAGTTAGATAGAAAAACTATTAGTGGTTCTCATTTGATAAGACACAAGTACTTAGCAATTTTAGTAATCAAAAATAAAAGTAACAAACACCACATACAAAATTTAATCAAAGCAAAAATTGGTGAGGAAACTTCATAAAATTAAAAAATAAATAAAAGACATAATTGCATAATAATCAATTTTAAGGTGAAATTGTAAATAGTCACGAAAAATAAGCAAAGGAATATCTGGAAATACTGACGAATTAATTATGTTTGAATGACTATTACTTTTATTTGAAAATATTAATTTCATTATGAATTATTTCATCCTTAATTGAAAGCTTTCATAATTTGTGTTTTTTTTAATCAGATATTAGTGTTTATGTTCTTCATTTTTCAAATATAAGTAAGAAAAGTAGAAGCATTAAATTATCATTACAAATTCATGAATCATTCCCTTTTAAACTTTATCCAATTTTGCATGGTTATAACGAATATATCATTTTTTTTTATCTCCTTTAGTTTGACTTATACGGTTTAGTCGAACATTTTTTAATGAATTCTGTGGTTCCAGTTTGTACTATTTTCTGAAGAGCATATCTACAGTGTAAATCAAGGGATTGGTATAGTTTAATGCTTGACAAACTTCTTAAGCTTATCTGTCTGTATGGATTTGTAAATTCTCAGTGCTCTAAGTTCTATGTGAGAATATCAGCTAAGATGTAATCTTCTAATGAAATACAAATAGCACAGCTGAAACCTTTTAAAATAACTAGTTTACCATCATAAGGATTGCTAATATTACATTGAACATTTGCTTAGTAGAAGTCCAGAATGTAAGGGAGAAGGCTCAAATTTAAGAATTATTAATATTAATCGATAAAAAAACCCACAGAAATAGTATAACTTTAATTCAGCCAATTAAACGGAAAACAAAAAATAGACACCAAACAAGTTGTTGTCATGTCCTTCCCGAAGGGAAGGAATGACAGTTGCCAGAGCCTGTGAGACAGGTTGGACTTCTTAACAATAGATGGCGACACCACCTATCTCCACCTCCACAATTTAGGCATGGAACTGGAGGAGAGGGAATTCTCCAGCCCCCTGCACTCATGGTTTCTGCTGCGACCACCAAATAAGTTAAAACTTTCATGGTATAGTTAAAATATAAAAAAGCATTCAGTAACAAATCATGGATGAAAACGAAAATTTTTCATTAGAAGAGAGACAACTGGAGACAAAATAACTTTTTTAAATACATCAATCTGTGATATGATTTAATACAAATTGCAGGGAAACGAAATATTACTGCATATTTGAACATATTCTTTGCTATCGTAAGCCATTAATTCAATAAATGTTTTAAATTCAAGTGGATATTCTTACATTGAAACTCATTTTCTATTTAATAAAGCACATCAAAAAAGATAACTCAGTGCAATTTGATGTAAATTTCCAGAGGAACCGGGAAGGTTTGGTTATCAATGTCCATGTATTAAACAAGAGGAGTTGCTCCATTTTTTTAAAAAAAATAGAATAATAATAAAGGAGCAATATTATATCAAGGCTGGACTTCAGTAATATTTCCTTACAGAATATGGGACAAAATTATTAAACTTGAGGCAAATTTTGATTGTCAATAATTACAAAGTTTACAAGATACAAATTTGCAGAATAGACAAAAACTAGAAATAAAAGGAAAACATTGCATATAATGTGAATATAAACAAGACAATTATTTAAAATTAATACCACATTCAGTTCTTAAACTGAAAGAAAACCAATCAGTTAAGCTTCTTTTGAAAATGGAAGATTAGCAAGAGAAACAGAGAAAAATGAACACTTATTAAATAAGTACTAGAATTGATTTCTAAACCAGTAAATCTCGTAACAGAATACTTATTTAATACTTAAAATAAGCATTAAAAATATTTAAAAATTATTCTTTAAATAGTTCTTATGAAATGAATCCTGAAATTCTCTCGGAATTTAAACAATTATATCTGGGTTTAAAATATTTGTAATTCATAATATTATCACCTCTCAGCCATTTCTTCTGTCTTTAAAGTGACAAAAGCAAGCCCTACAGGTTTAAGCAAAGCAACCGATCGTTGTCTGTCAACTGCAGTTGCTAAAGCATGCTCTTCTTCAGCATAATAATCCAATGCATCAACCTAAATGTACAAAAATAAAAAACACTGTATTTTAATAAATTCAAAAGTTTACATTATAAGATAGATTTTGATTTGTTGATTAATAACATCCAACTTTGAACCAACATGAAGGCTATTAGTGATGGACTTTGTAATTTTGAACTCCAGATTTATATGATTAAAAACAGAATATATTTAAACATTTATATGAAAAAAGTTAATGAAAATAAAAATAATGAAATACAAGAAACCTATATATAATTTTAAATATGAAAATAAAAAATCATATATACTTTCTTTACTTTTTAGGTGTATGTTAGGAGAGAAATGATGAGACAAATATGTGAATTATTTTACACAGGAACTACTGTGATAAACTAATATACATACATATTAAAGCCTAACTTCATATAGCAAAAACCACTACACACACAATAGTCCAACTACATTTAACACAACCTAAGCCTAATGTATACCTATTTATATTAGTTAAATCTAAACTGAACAACCATGGAATGCTTTAAAGTAAAAGTTCTTAAACTTTCGAACATCACAGGCCACCTTTTATGTATTGCAGATCCCAAAATTGTGAACATTCCTCAACTTAATATTTATTCATGATCAAAATACAAGTTATAGTAGTTTCTTCATTGGGGACTACTTTGTAATCTAGTCTAGTTTGGCACATCCTTCAATTTTTCTTCGAGGCCTTTCAGAATCTGTAAAAGACTAATATTTCAACATTATATGAGAAACTACGGATTCCCCCCCCCCCAAGAGAGGCGCTGTGGACCACAGCTTAAGATCCACTGCTTTAAAGTAATAAGAATTCATAAATCAGTTCTCTTTATTGGATTTACAAGACAGCTCATGGAAAAAAATGGGGTTTCTTTTCAATTCATTAACAACATTTATATGACTGAAAGCCATGTGTAGCCTAGTGGTTAGAGCACTGGACTCCAGACCGGAAGGCCTGGGTTCTATGCCACCAAATACTCGCCGAGTACACACACAGAGCATGCTCGTTAAATCAGTGGGTCCGAATGGTGTCGCCATCTATCGTGTTGTACCGAGCAAAATCGTCACCTTCATGGGGGCTCAAAGCTTAAGCTAACGACAGGCGTAAAATTCTAGCCCTTAGCCGCGATGAATTTCGTGGACCTTGATCTGATGCTACTCTCAATCAGGTGGCATAAGCAAAAACAACAACATATGACTGAAAAGTTCTCCAATTAAGAAATTCAAATGCAATTTAAAACTATGACATTTTAAAACTCCACTAAAGATTTGTGTAATTTTCGTACATCAAATTAATAACTTCCGTTTTGTTTTTTAGTTATTTAATTTAATAAGTGTCTCCTTAAACCAAATATTGTAACTCCATAAGTCTTAAGAATGGAAGGATTTTATAAAATCGCTTCACTTTATTCAAGAAAAGGGCTTAAGAAATGAGTAAAATTATTCTCATTTAGCCATTTAAGCAAAACGTATTATTTGCTAATTATATATCACAAATGCTATAAATGCAGAAAATTTGTAAATTTTTTTAAACATTTTTAATTTCAATAGCAGTTTCGTTTAAAAATGTATTCAAAGAATTTAATAATTTTTCGAAAAAGATAGAAATTTTTGAAAAACATTAATATTAACAAAAAGGTTGACACTTTTTTTATGCTGTAATCACATTGTCAAAACTTCTAGAACACTAACTAAATTTCATAATTTAACTAATTAAGCAATCAATTTGTTTGCTGAATCATCCAAGGCAAAAACTGTCCTATTACAGCTTAGAGTGATACTGCATTTTCACAGGATTCGTAATCTTATATTGGTATCTCAGGAACCAAGGTTGTACTTGTGCAGAAAATGCGTAATATTTTTATATTTTCTAAATTGGTGAGTTTGTTATTCACATTGTATTTGCACATCATAATTTAGGTTCAAACTGTTTTTCAGATTCATTAAATATATACTTATAAATAATAACCCATAATAATGAATAAGAATAACTTTACAGAACATGAAAAATCAGTTGATAATATTTCGGTTTGGTTTCATTATTTATATGATGAGAATATGATGGCACAGTGTAAAAAATGTTCTAGAGTAATTAAAGTGAATGGAAAAAATACAAGCAGATACTCCATACATATTTAAAAACGAAACATGATACAAATTCGTTAAAGAGGAAAAAATATAATTGCGATGCAGGTACGAATTTAAGCACAGTTTCTAAGCCCAAGACGTCAGTGATTTTAGATTATTTTTTAAAAAAACGATAATTTGGATGAAATTATAGGTAAAATGACAGTAATATTTGCACTTTTTGTGATTTAAATAAATAAGATGTTCCTTTATTTTTTTGTGATTTTTTTATATTCTGTTATAATTTATAAGATACAAATTATTTCTTGTGATATTTACACTCTAATAAAACTGGCATGTAAAACAAAGAAACACATCTGTGTTTTCTTTTTTTTTCTAAAATTTCTAATACCGGTATCTCGGCATTAAGTTCTAAAAAATACCAAATACCTGTATTAAACTTTTGGTCCGATATTGCAATTCCTAACTAGAACTAATAATCTCACTATTAGAATTAAAAATATGTGTACATCAAAGATTGAAAGAAAATAGTGCCCATACAGCGTGCGAGCAAACCGAAGTTGTGGCCAGCTTTCAGTAGCCCCATATGGCATACCAACAAACCAATCAAGGGGTTAATAAATCAAAATATGCATATCTATTTCTATAAAATACTTTTTTTAAAAAAATGAAATGTTTAAAATTTAAATCAGAAAAATTAAAATCAAGAAAAGATATTTTGAATAAAACATAAGTATGTTAAAAATTTGGAATAAAACGTACAAGTTACGCTTTAAATAACGCTTTAATAAAACGTACAAGTAACGCTTTAAATAAAACGTACAAGTTCATGTTGAAATATACAAGTCATTTTTTCAATTTGACAAAAAGATATATTCCTCAAAAATAAGAAACTAATTCATTTTTTATAAAACATTTTAATGGTACAGATAGCAGTTAGGCTTGGATTATCAGTTATAACTAAATGGTTTTTAAGAAACATAAGTAAAATAAGAGAAGAATCATTCATTAAATTTAAAATGTAATTAAGTTTTTTGTATTTTTTCCAAGCAGAGAAAGCTTTCTATAGTAATCCTAAAATTTAATTTTAAAAAATACAGCAATTACTTGATTTTACAAAAAAAAAAGGTTCCTTAAAGCTTCAAACAAAAATCTAAATTTATTGAAACATTGAAAAGTAATGTAAAAAACTTACTTGTTCACACCTACAGCAAACACAGATATGACCACAATAATATGGTCTCATTTTTGGTCGTATCCCAGTTTCTTTCATAATATTCTCACAGTATAATCTAGCATGAGTAGAGGTTTCCCTAAAAAGGCCATCATTATATTACAAACACAAAGTATGGAAACAACTCTAACATAAATTCTCTCTCTCTCTGAATGAAATAAAATTTATATAGATAAGTTATTCCTTATAATAATTATAGGTATAGTAGCATTTGTAGGTACTATAAAACTATAATTTGTTTTTCAGCAAAAAATGTTTAAAAGTTAATCTGAGTAAAATTATAAACAAATATATATTATTTACTAAAAATGTCTGAAAAAATCATATATAAGTATGAATTTTAATACCAGACAACATGCATATAAAACACATACCAAAAATTCAAATTACATATAAATATATATACATCAATAAATGACAGAATCCACATAAGTCATTTATTGAGAGCACTATCTACTAAGCTAAAATAAAATAAATAATTTGATACAATCTGAAAATTAAAAAATTCAAATAAAACAGACATTTAAAAACATAAAATGGAAAATATTTTTTTAAATGCTGATAAAATTTTTAATTTTTGCTACCTTAGAACTTCAGGAATTTTTAGTGTAAGAAAGAATCAAAGTAATTAAAATATACTTCTAAAAAAACTTCTTTAAAAAATAACTATGTAGCATAGAAATTCAAAAAATATATATCATATATTTAAAATAATGACACAGTTTACATTAATTTACAGTTATTACTAGACAATTCCAAGCAATTCATAATTAAGAGATAAAATGTTAAAATTTTTATTTATTTATAATATTTCAAATTGTAAAGAGAATTATGCATCTATCTTCCAAACATGTTTTATGCATTGATGACAATTGTGATTTAAAACAAAATATTATCCTTGTTTATTGATGAACTGAGAAACCAGAATACTTAGAAAAATTAGGAAATGCAAGGGGAAAAAGAAAAGTGTTTTTTCTCACCAAAATTCTGTTAAATATTTGGAAATGCAAATGAGAAACTAATCTAACAAGATTCCAAATATTTAATGCGTTTTAAAATGATAAAAACTTACTTTTTATGAATAATCTTTTTAATAATATATCTATTAGTAGTTTAACAACAAGAACTACACATAAAAAAATAAATTAGCTGAAAACAGTACAATATTTTCGAATTTTCATCATAAAGTATATTATATATATTATACACAAAACACAGTTCTTGACATAGAAAATAAAGCACCAGAAAGATTTACCTGCATAGATATGTAAAATTCAGGGAATAAGTATATACGTAAACGGATTATACACATTATCTGAAATGCAATTTGGTCAATTGATTATAGCATGGAACAAAAGGAAAGAAATGGTGGATTAGCCAAGAGTGTCTCAGTTGGCTAAGGAATGCAGGGTTTCGGGAAATTCTACAATCTAGAAAATGAGTGTGGACAAAGATACCAAAGGCAATCGGATAATTTTATGAAATATTAAATTGTAGACTAATGAATAGCTGATGATTTTACAATTGCGTCCAATATACATAGAATTGGGACTAAAAGGATTGAGGAACAAAATGTGAATAGTCACGAAAGATCAGATCCACCGAGATGTACAAATGTAAGGGAATGTAGTGGAGTAGCGATATACAACTATTCTACACAATGCAGAATGTTCAGGAAGCTTTAGATGCTTCAATATCAGAGAAACAGTTTTACAAAATGTTCATCTGAAAGGAGCTTACCCACGAGCTAATTTTATGAAGTCTGCCATTAAGAACCACCATTGATTGAGGCAAAGTTGTGAAAAAGCCATCTGAGTGACTGAGAGGCATAATGTGGTGTTCAGTGATGAGTCTATTGTTTTTATATTGATAATTGTAGTGAAAGTATGAAAGCTTAAGGAAAGTAGAGCCAATCCAATCACTATTGTGTTGAATGCAACACCACTTGTCAATGACATAACGGTTTATGACGCCATGAGACATGACAAGTCATCTCTAGAACAGTTAAAAAATAAATTGATGGCAGGATAATATGTTGATGAGGTGCTGAAGCCAGGTGTGGTACCTTATACCCCTTCAGGACGAACGTCGCACCCGTGCGCCGGCACGAAACACCACCAGGAGACGAGTGTCGCGTCCCTGCGCCAGTGTATTTCTTCCTCACTGGCCTAGCGACCCACCAGTGCGCAAAGGATCTGGAACGTTTTTTAAGCTTAGTTTTTTGGGCATTCTCTGTCCATAAGATTTGAGATACATGGAGATCTGACTTTCTACTCGAAATGAGAGAAATATTACTCACTTACACATGGTTTTTGTTTTATAAATGTAAGGGGAAAGGAATGTTTCCGAATTGAGTGCTTTACTACTACTCTTGAAATGAACATGTGGTTTTTGTTTATAGTGAAGATGAGAGATTTATTATCGCTAAAGCATTGAATTTGGGTTTTCAGTCTAGTTTTTTTTATGGATAATTAGATCAAGTGGACAAAATTTGTCTTTTTTTTCTTACTTTTTTTATAAGGTCGACTTTTGCAAATGCTTACAATAAAATGTCTTAAAACTTGTACTGAAACAAAAAATGGCTGAAGTAAATAAAGTATATTAATACAGAAAAAATGAAGCATATGCCATTCACATTTTTCAGAACAATATTGAACGTGTTTATATTTCAGCATTTTTATGGATTTAGGCTTAAGTACACAAAACCCTCCGGCCTGTGAGTGACACTCGCGATAGATACCTCCGGCCCTGGTGGTACGCACGCATTTACGTCCTTCATCGCGAAAGGATTATATTCAGAGGCTGCAAAATATCCGGTTACTTCCTTGGTGTACCATGTTCCTTGATCTCTTAATGTTGAGCACACCTGAGATGTAATTGGCTGCCCTTTAGTTGAACTATGAACCTCAATCAGATGATGAATTCTAAAGGATGGTTGAGTAAATAAGCTTCTATCCAACAACATTATATCCCCCTACTAAATGAAATCTTTATAAGTTTGCTATTTGCATCACCATGAGAGCTTCCCACTGAACCTTTTGTATTTTCATTGCAGCATTAAAATTTTCTACTTGTAAAAAACTACACATTTACATATGCATTCTATGCCGCTGTATCAATTTTCATCCCATTCTATTCACATTTTCAATCCCAAGTAGTATACATAGTCCTAAAACCCTCACAAGACAGTTTAGAAGGTTCACTGCACAATGTTGCCACTTTGAATAATCCCCCATGCTTCATAATTATGTGTTTCAAGTTGCTTAAATTTTGGTAAAGGGATCCAAATTTTTTCTCAGGCATTTTAAGAGTGAATTATAGTATGTGAGTGTATGTTGTTAATAACATCAAATATTGATTTAATATTAATATGATATTAACATTATAATTAAATATTAATATAATCAAATATAAATTTTATTGTGCCATATGAGTGTAAAAATCATCCCAACAGCTTGTTTGTGAAGAATTTAAGACCATAATGAAAACCACTTTCTCCACTTCTTAAAATTGCTTATTTATATTTTGATAGCCAAATTGGCGATCACGACAGGGAAAGATCTTAAAAGTTGTGCTGCACTATTTGCTACAATATCTTGACCAAATGACTCAAATGATGTCCATAAATCAATGCCTTTTGCTGTGCTGATGGTTTCACATAAATCTCACAAATTATCACGCAGATTGTTACTTTTTTATGACTTCCATCAATGGGTTCTCTAGCAAAAATAAGTATATGATTAAGTATCCTTATATCTTTGTAGCAGTAAAACTCATTCCTTCCAACGAATCGTTGCCCTAAAACCTAAACTGTACAGGCAGAAACGAATTGGGAAGGTCTTGACCTAAAGCCTGCACCATCCACATCCCCTGTTGACGAGTTTACAGCTTATTTAGTTCATAGAGAACCTCAACTCGCGTTATTTACTCAGGTATATTTGAATGATCTCGTCCGAGATCTGATGTTACTTAAAAGTAAATCTCAACTTCTTGAATCTTCAACAGCAGAATATCTTAGAAAAGAGTAAAAAATTTTTCTTGTAGGACCAGAATATCAAATTACTTTTTTAGGAGATGAAGGTTTAATGTTCTTCCCTAATTCAAATTAATCGATGACAGAACTGAGGATGGGGATACACAAATGAAGACTGGTTCTACTAAAGTGAGTGAGCATTTATTAAAGTTTCACTCGAAAGTAATACAAGGGTTACTGGTGATGGAACTAATATTTTTGAGCCTTGGTCAGATTACAAGAATACTTGAACTGGCATCCCACTCTTCAAACATCCATAATGTGCCAATGCTAGGACTCTGAGCAATGACAAATAAAACTTGCATTAGCCCCACAATACAGAATGTCATTAGCATAGGGACTCGAACCTGGAATTTGACAATGCGGCCACAAGTTTGTGAACCTGATCATTAAACTGCAGTGGCCATTATATTGTACAATGAATCCTATAAACTTTCTTGGAAGAACAATATGGGTCCTCTCCCCTTCACCCACTTATAGCCAAAAGCGTTGCTATAATTTTTTTTTATTTGTGGTGTTTGGTTGAAAAGGAAGGAAGGGCTGAAGTATGTAGAAAACGTCAAAAAATAGCAAAGCCCATTCATGGCCATAAAACTACCAAACAATAATAAAAATGAGGGGAGGGGATCTGAAAAAATAGTGGGTGATGAAGAAAAATGGGGATCATATTCGGTTTCAGAAGGTCATTTTACAATAAGAAACAGCAGGAATGGCACAGCAGTATTATTCTACTCATTCTTTGTCAAAGTTTGCTATGTTTCACTGCTTAAAGAAAGATGCGTAATAATTTAATTCACAAATAAATTTACTTCAAAATATTACAGAGTAATCACAAGATATATAACACACAAAAATGTTTAATATTAAAAAAAATACAACCAACCATTTGAATTTTTTTTAAAAATTAAGTCAAAAGGCTTGTCAATTTCCAATAGTATTGGAAAAAACACAAATTATAGAAGTATGAAATGAATTTTTTATATTATAAGTTAAAAGAAAAATTAAAGCATAATTTTTATTCAATGCTCACCTTTCTGCATCTAATTTTGTTAGATTTCTTACATCATATGCAAGATGCACCTTCTCAACAGTACATTCTGGATATGCTTCTCTGACAAAATATTTTTCATAATTTAAATGCAATATAAAGAACAACAAAGCAAATAATGAAGAGCAAGGCATTTTAATTCCTATATGAAATTACAATAATAATGAAATCCTCAATCAAGTAGTAACAAATGTCTTCATTAAATATTTGTAGAAAACAGAAAATTAAGATCAAAACAAAATAAATGCTACTTTAAGGGTAGACTAACTGCTATGCAAAATATTTACATTTACGAGCAAAATAGCTCTGACAAAAGATTTTATGAATCTAATAGTACAAATCAACATTTTACATTAAAGCAATATTACTTAAAATTAAAATGTAAAATCTGCTTTTTCTTAAAGATTAAAAAAGTTATTTATCAAGGGAAATAAGTAATAATGAAATAAATGTAATATTCAACACATATTTAGAACACCATTTCCATGAATGTCTCATAAAATTTGAAATAATAACTAAATATAACTTTTTTAATACACATGGAAAGTAGAGCAACAAAATATATATATAATTGATCAATCAATGCAATTCTTATCAAAAATTTTTTTTTTAAAAAAATTGAGAAATAATACACAACAAATTTCTCAATCTACATGGCATCAAAGAGGAAAATCAATCTTTTCAGAGCAAATTGTAAGGGGGTAAAAGAACTTAGACATTTAAAAGACATGCAAGTGAGTGAGTGATTTTGGGGTTTATTGGCGCAAGAGCCGATTTCGGCTATACTGCGCCAAACATGTCTGAATATCTGTGGTCTAGACGGGAAGAGAAAGAAAGAATGAACTGAATGACAAGAAAGAGGGTCGAAAATAGAGAAGGATCACTAGAGAACCCCGGGTTCGTGAAGCCCGTGTTTACCAAAGACAGTAAACCCCGTGGGAAAAGGAAAAGATCACTAGGGCACCTCAGGATTGTGACACCCGTACTCACCTAAAGAAGGTGAGCCCCCTGAGAGGAAAAGACATGCAAGATAAAAACATTTAATTCCAGAAAATGAATAACTAAGTAAATATAACAATATATAACATTAAATATATTTTTTATAGAAATAAAAGTATATAGTTTAATTTAGTAGTAAAAATAACCTCTCTTATTAGTTTCACTAACAAATTAAAACATTCATTGTGAAAAACTACGAACTCAAAGAGCTTTGTACCAAACATCAATCAAGTAACTCAAGAAACGTAAATAAAACAAAAACTTACTGAAAATGTGATATCAGGATACTTTCATCACAAAGGTCCTTAGGAACATTGGATATTAATAATGTGCGATTTACCTATGAAAATTATTATATAATTCTGTTAACAAAAACCCTGTATTTGTAATATTTTCTAACTTAATACTATTCCTTTTAACAAATTCATTTACACTGGAATATTCATTAAAATACTTTAAAACATCAACAATAGTTATCTTTTTTTTGGCCATATAAATAAAGCTGTATCCAAATACAAGTTTATGCTATCTAATTTTTTTAGTGTGTTCAATACGAACTATTAAAGATGCAAGTTTACCAGAATCTTTTGATGCAAATGAAAATAAAGTGTAAATCTGTATAAGTGCTTTACATGTATGTGAAAATTGTTGCAAATGTTCATTTGGCAAGAATATTTTTATTTAAAAAAATTGCAAAGTCACCAAAATGGAAAGGCATGAGGCAAAGAAGGATGCTTAAGCATTATACACTTAGCTATTAAAAATATGAAAAAAGTTTTTAAAAACTGGAAAAAAATTTAGAAATAGTAATTTTAAAAATATCTCTTTAATTATATTCATATAAAGCAAATTGTCTCTATCAAACAAATTAAGCATTTCCTCTATTTTATCTGGAAAATAATGAAACACACTTTACATTAAAAAACTAACCCTAAAATGCGACACTGAAATAAAAAAAATTACAAATTGTGACCACATTTTAATAAAAAAATAATAGTTTTGTTAAATTTTGTAATTTATAAAATTTTTAATTCATTTTTTCATCTACTTTGTTATTAAAAACTACAGTTACATAAGCAGAGTAATTATGTAATAACAGAAAGCATTTATAGGGTTAACTCATAAGTAATTACAGGGTAAGATTACTGTTTAATGTTATTGAGTGTTTCTACAGAAAAAAAACATTAAAAATTACAATCCATCTCAAGCTATAAGAATTTTACTTTCTGATAAATTACATAAATACTCTTATCAGAAAAAGCTCTTAGAGAAGTTTAACTCTTTTTTAAAAATTCCACATTAAAATTTATTACACTTGAAAAACTTAAAAAATTGGTCAGTTGAAAATAGAAGAAAAAGAGGGTGGCAATTGTTTCGGCTTTAAATTTCACAGAAACAACAATGTACATGATACAATACAACAGTAAGTAATAAGTACAACTGAACAAAATAAGCTGAAAATCTAATATAATACTGTAAGTAACGAGTATATGATATGTGGAAAGCTGTGTGCCCTGCACTTTTTTATAATAAATAAGTATTAAGGAAAATACAATTCAACATATATCTACAAGTTTAACTTACTATACCTTTTCAAAAAATTTCTATATTATGTGATGTTTCTTAAAATTTACCTTTGTGTTATATAAGAATATTGTGCAAGCAGATAGTATTTAGCTGGAATGATCGATGTATTACAAATGTCATAGAATTTCATACAGTAATATCATAATAATAACCAAATAACATTATAACTACATGCATTTTTTTTTCAGTTGCAATATTTTATAAAATATATAAAAAATTACTTTACAAAAATAACACAAAACTGTCAATCCACCAAAAAATTAAATAAAAAAGTGCTATGAATTAAGAAATAACTATCATAAACTTGAAACAATTTATATTTCTCCACTAAGAGTCCAAATTGCCTACTGTGTAAGAAAGACAAGGTCATGGATAGGGACCATTAGTTGGGATGCTCAGCTCTGCATGGAGACTCAGAGGGCAAAACATATTCAAGTGCTAGACATCTGCTGATGGGACATTTGGCTTATTTTTTATCTAGCTTTATTTTGTGTTTGTGTGTTTCTTGTCTTATTGAGAGAGATTGTCATTTTCTTATGCCATTTGATATAAAAAATATTTCACTAAAACTTACCAAGCTTTCATTTTCATTTAATTTCAGATTAGCAGAAAAATGCTTCATCACACTTATACCCAACAATAAAAACAGAAATGAACAGCCTACATGAACCCACAGATAAGATGACCTTTAAAAAATAATCAATATTAAAAAAATAACCTTATTTATCTGCTTACATTTATTTAGCACATACATTACAACAACTTTGAAAGGCCATTTTATAAGCATTTAAAAATTATATATATATATAGGTAATATCACTGCTCAGGATTTTTTTAGCCCATCACTCTGTAGCTTCATAAGATTTTCTTCATAAAAGAGTTAAAAATAATTTTGATATTTTAACAGCACTAACACATAAGAAATGTTGATTTCATTTTTTATAAAATATCTCAGCGAAAAATAGTTGAAAACTCAAAAGGAAAAATTTTACTGTTTCTGAAAAAAAAAATCTTGCACGTGAATTCTTAAGAATACATTTGTGAAGGGGGTAAAAAACAAGATATTTCTACAAGTAGAATTAATGTGGTACAGAAAACACATAGCAAATATTTACACAAATGGGTAATATATAGCACAGAATGCTTTTATGGGGTGGGGAAAGTTACATTTTAAAAAACATGGTGACTAAAGCAACAACGCACATTCTTCACACTAAAAATTAAAAGTCCTTAGTGTATGGGAGGAGTTTCAGCCCCTCCCCCTTCGTGTATGCTACTATACATTGCAAGTTCTGGACACTACTTCGTGCAGTAAGTAAAGATTCAATAATTCAAGAGTTTAATGCATGAAATTTCTCTAAAATATTAAGTACAAACGACTTATTAGTTTAGTTGTATTGGAAAGTGTACAAAATATATCTCAATTAACAAAATTGCAACTAATATTCAAGTACAAAATTCTAAGTTATATTACAAATTATACATATACACATACCTATAATTATACAAAACCTTACTTATACAAATTTTTTTATAACTACAGCAATCCAACTTTACTTTAATTACTATAAGAATAAAACTGCATATATTTTATCGCATAATAACATATTTTACATAAAAACATAAGAAAATCCATGATTGCAGGGAAAGAGTTCGATTAAATAAAGTTAAAATAATTGACATCTAAATCTGTGTAATATAATAATTATATTAAGATGCATTAATATATATTTGCCTGTGAAAAATTTTTTTATTAACAATGCATTAATAATAACTGCATTTTATAACAGATAAAAAAATGCAGTTATTTTTTTAATAAAAAAAAGAGGTCTATTTTTAAAACATTAATAACTTCAAAATTTTGGAATGAGCACAACAAAAAAGTTTAATGTGATACTCAAGTGCATAAAATAAATGCCAATATTTGTCTAATTTAAAGAGTTTAGAAATATCAGTAATTTATAAATACATGCCAATTTCAGTTATAAAAAATAAACACATTTTCATAATTTGCTAATTTGCATATATTAACACTTTTTTTCTATATAGAAGAAAATATTCTGCAAAATTGTTAGGCTGTATGTAAAAAGTTAAATGTATAACTTACGCAGGATCCAAATTACTCAGTGTTGTACGACCAAACTTGCTGTCTTCATCAACTAGAATATTTAAAATAAAGTACTTCAGAGAGTATAGAGTAATACTTTAATAAATTAAATTTATTAAAATATTCTGAAAAAAATGGAAAATGTATACAAGTTTATTAATTCAGGTTTTTCCAGCATATTAAAATAAACATGTTTCACGATAATGAGAAATATAAATAAAAAAATTTTAATAAAAAATATTTTATAATTTTCATTTTGTTCAAACCGAAATTCGATTTGTAAAAATCAAATACAATGCTGAAAAGAATACAAATGGAAACTCAAACTAAAGAAGTTTACCTAAATCTCCTTGAAGATTCACAGGTAATACTACAGTTAAACATATAATGCAGATGATAGCCAAAAAAACAATAATATGCCTTTGAAATGATAAGTACTGGATAGCATCTGGACCATTTCTTTTCAAGATTTGATCATCCCTGAAATGGCAAACAATATAAGAACTCAGTTTCCTTCTAGAACTCTAAAAGATTCACTTTTTGTAAATGTTTTGACAAAAAAGTTTCAATTAAGAAATAATTCCAATTTATAACAAAATAAAAGAAGCATCACTTAAAGTGCAATATAAAATTCAAAAATAACAATAATAATAACCATCTTACAACACTAGTTCCAATTAACTATATATATATATATATATATATATTTAACATACACCAGACCTAGGCATGACCGCCATCAGTCTACATCGGGCAGCCCAATACAGTTCTGAGACACACACGTAAAAAGAGAATTTGTTAGCAGCATTAACAGCTACTATGTCAGTAAATCCAGGACAAGAGTCCAGGTGGTCTCCACACATATCACTATTAGAACAAAGTGGGCACGTTGGAGAATCAGCAAAACCAAATCTGAAAAGGTGCTTTCTGAGGTAGTCATGTCCAGTCTGGACTCTGAAGTGTGCGACACCCACAGGTCGCAATTCCTTTTACTTATACATATGAAAAGAAAAATTAATCTAAAATTTTAAATTTCCATGAGAATTAAGAAAACAATGTTTGAACAATAAATATAACAAATATTCTTAATTTTTAGAGATTTTTCATAACTTTTATGCTATTAATAGATCTTTGCATGCTAAATTTAGAACTGAATAAGTGGAGAACTTACTTCAGTACAAAAATTGCTCTCAACCAAGAACATATACCCTAAAGTAAAATATACAAAAATATTAACAAAATACTACAATAATTAATCTAAAGTCAAAATATCTTACAGGGAAAATCTATGTGATACTTACTTTATCCATATGTAAAGCTATTTCAACTGAATCAATAGACCCTTCTTCACTATTTAATCTATGTGATGAAGCAGTGCCATCTCCATAAAATAACTGTGTCCATCTGATTGAGAAAGAAATTCATTGATTGTTTTTTTTTATTATACAGTAATAAAAATTTTATCACTACCATAGGTTTTCCATTTTATTCACACTCGGTGTTTAGTACACACAAAAGCTATGCAAAATTTTACAAAAGTGACTATAAGCAATACACATTCACATTTTAAAAATATCTCATTTGAATGGCTTTCAAAATAATAACCAAATAAAAATGCATTTAAGAACAAAAATGTAAAGATGCTCACATACAATAAAATAAAAGGATTGCAATAAAATAACAATTTTCTGAAATATATTTAAGAATAACATTCTTGGTACAAACCTTAGTAAGTTTAAACCAATATAATTATACATAAAACTTTGTGATCACAATATCAGGTGAACAATGAACAATTAAATGACAAGTGTGTGTCTTAAATGTTACCAAAGTTCAGTAGATTATCACATATAAATCAGTTTTAAAAAGAAATGAAATGAACTGTACCTCATTTAATTGTTAAAATGAAAAAAATGATTCACTAAATTAATTCCTCATTGGCTTATTAATTATTATGACAATTGGCTAGACACATGTGAATCTTACAATTCAACTAATTACTTTCATCAAGTCTCTTAACATATACCATCGATAGGCAGAATTACCTTTCTAAAATAAAACTTTAATTATTTTCTTGTTAAGTTTTAAACAATGCAATAAAAACCAAAATCTGGAGTAAAATTGATGGAATTACATTTTACACACCACATGGTCATTTTCCTAACACTAAATATTATTCTCATTACTCTGCGATGCATGAAGTGCATTCGTTTCAGAAGCTATGTACAATCTTTAGAATTTCTTATACAGTAACTTTATTTGAACAGCTTTTAAAAGTATCATACAATTGTTTAATGCATACATTTTTTAGGTTAAAAGTGAACAATACTTGTGTAAACTAAATTCCCTAGGAGATTATTTTTTTAAAAAAATACATAAAATGAAGTTTGCATCTTTACAGTGCCTCTCATAAAGACTAACACTTGTTTTAAAAGATAAAATGAAATGTTTCAACTTGAACACCAATCAAGAAATCTTAACTTTCTTATAGAGAGTAAAACGTTATTTTGGTACAGAGTTATTTAACTAGAAATCAATGTTTCAAAAATATTTACAAACATGTATTCATGCATTATCTTTAAAAATTTTATTAAGTTGCTGTTGTTGTAATTTTTTAATTTTTTTCATTTTCTTGAAATGATAGATAATGCAGACTAAATAGAATTACATCAATGTACAACATACCAACAAAAAAGTTTAAACATACAGACAAATTATAATTCATCAAAAATTAAAACATGAAACAGTTACATGGGCACTTCCATAGGAGCCCATTTTAAATTAAGAAAGTTTATGTACCTTTTTCTCAGAAACTACTAGCTTCTCATAGATGAAATTTTTATAATCTATATATATAAAGGAGAAAAGTGACTCACTGACTGACTGACTAACTAATCACGATATCTCCGGAACTATTCAACCTACAGATTTGAAATTTGGTAGACATGTTCCTTTCATAGAGTAGACATCAGCTAAGAACGGATTTTCCGAAATTCGAAACGCAAGGGGCGTTACATAAGCATTATAATAATTGTTTCCATGTTTAAACTACTTCATGTACAATCTTGAAATTGGGTAAGCAGATTCCTTTCAGAGAGTAGAGATCTGCTACAAAATTAGTTTGGTGAAAATCGACCCCCAATTGGCATTGCAGGGGCTTAGGGGGCGTTATATATAATTATTTCCATTTTTAAACTATTTGACACACTGTCTTTAAATTTGATAAATAGATTCCTTTCGTAGAATAATGATTAGTTACAAAACGGGTTTTGTGAAAACAGACTTCTAAGTGGCGTTGCGGGGGATTAAGGGGCGTAATAGATAAATATATCCGTTTTTAAACTACTTCACCTACCTGCTTGAAAATTGGTAGGTAAGTTTCTTTCCTGGAGTAAATATCCGCTACAAAATGGGTTTGGGGAAAATTGACCCCCAAGGGGTGTTGCGGGGGCGGGCGGGGGTTTAAGGGCATTATAAATTCCGATTTTTAAGTTACTAGACGTACAGTCTTGAAACTTAGTAAGCAGATTCCTATTCATAGGGTAGAGATACGCTACAAAATGGGTTTCGTGAAAATTGCCCCAAGTGGCGTTGCGGGACTTAAGGGGCGTTATAGATAATTATTTCCATTTTTAAACTATTAGACGCAGTCTTTATATTTGATAAATAGATTTCTTTCATAGAGTAGAGATCAGCTATAAGAAGGTTTTGTGAAAACAGTCCTCTAAGTGGCGTTGCGGGGGTTTAAGTGGCGTTAGAGATAAATATTTTCGTTTTTAAACTACTTGACCTACCTGATGAAAATTGGTAGGAATGTTTCTTTCATGGAGTAAATATCCGCTACAAAACAGGTTTGGGGAAAATTGACCCCCAAGGGGTATTGCGGGGGCAGGGGGTTTAAGGGGCGTTATAAATTCCTATTTTTAAGTTATTAGACATACAGTCTTGAAACTTAGTAAGCAGATTCCTCTCATAGGGTAGAGATACGCTAAAAATGGGTTTCGTGAAAATTGCCCCCAAGTGGCGTTGCGGAACTTAAGGGGCGTTATAGATAATTATTTCCATTTTTAAACTATTAGACGCATAGTCTTTATATTTGATAAATAGATTTCTTTCATTGAGTAGAGATCAGCTATAAGAAGGTTTTGTGAAAACAGACCTCTAAGTGGTGTTGCAGGGGTTTAAGTGGCGTTAGAGATAAATATTTTCGTTTATAATAATGAAATTTGGTTTCCATTTTTTTTTGTTGAATTGAAATCCACTAAGAGGGGTAATTTTGGAAAACCGCTCTCAACGGGATTACGGGGATATTGATAGTAAAACTTTTGTTTTTTTCTGTTAGATTTAGACTTGAAATTTGGCTTGTATGTTCAATTTACGGAGTAGAGATCCACCGAAAATTGGTTTTGTGGGAATCCACTTGGTTTTTGAGTTACGAAAGAGCAAACATCATTCTATACTTCAATTTTAGAGATTTTTAGAAAATACAAATTAGATGAGTTCTGCCCTTTTTTTTATCAACAGGTGACAGTTACAGGTATAAGTATATTTTTCAATTCAATCGAATTCTTAATGCTAGGACTTAGATATCAATAATTTATACATATATATAAGCAGTAAAATTTTATAAAACATCATGAAATACCCAGTGAAGCGGGCGGGTAACGGCTAGTGGATTATATGTACTATTAATAAAAATTTAATGGAGGGTTTTGTCCTTTTACTAAAAATTAAAATAATTATGAATTTTTTTTAAAAAATGTCCAATTTTCCCCCCCTTAAAATTTAGTTTAAAAAGACCCTATTTAAAAAGTTTGCTAGATATATCTTATCCGCTCCATTAAAATGTGTAAACATGTTGAAAATATACTTACTGAAAATTTGAGGACCCTACATTAATTAGTTTCTGAGAAAAAAGTACATAAAGGAAAAAATATTGATTTTGAGAAAACAGGCTTTAAAGTAAAAATTTGCAATTTTTGACAATTTTTCATTTTTAATACTTTTCAGAAACATATGAAAGATTTTCTTTGCCCTCTGCTTCTACAAAACACTCTTCTATAATTTTCTTTTTTTCATTATTTTTAGCAATCTAGCCTTTTTTTTGTATCTCAAAATGCTTTCGTTGGGCTACACGAATCCTACGTGCATCTAATTTTTTAAAGCATGACATACAATTAAAACTTGGTTCAATACCACAATGTTTTTAAATGATTAATTTGGCTACATGGCCCATATTGAATTGTGCAATTGCCATATTTACCCCTAGTTTTAGAGTTTTTAACTCCACAAACATAGATTTTGGAATGACTGACCATATAGTACTTACTATTAACTGACTCGTTGGGGTTTAGGGTCTTTCCATGTAGACATTTTTTTAATAACCTAGGGTCAGCTAAATCTCTAAAAACTGGCTTAATTTCATGCATGGGGGATGGTACATGAGTATGTTTTTTATGATCATAATGCGTTTCATTAAATTCAGCTTTTGCTTTCTGAAACATGCACCATGAATTTGTACCCAAGGGACACAATCCATGTTGAGGGCTCTCATTTGTAGACAAAAGATGGAAATAAACAGCCCAAACATCAGTTCTCATGTTGTGTAAATTATTGATATTGTTTCTAATGGCCATACCATAATACCTATGAATTTTTTTAATTAAAATGTCGGTGAGTCGATTGCGTCCACTTAGGCTTCTTCCATCACTTAGATCCAAAATACGGGTACCCATACGCTTTTGGATTTGCCCAATGCACTCTAATTTTTCCATTTGGGTGTCATAAGGATTCAGGGTTAGTATTGATGAAAAACCTCTTGAATCTCCTTCACTCAAATATTTTGTGTAACGAATGAAATAATGAGCTTTGGATCTTTCAAATATCGCTGTTACACCTTTCAATTCCATGCCTCCACTTGTTCCACTATAGTTGGCAAAACATGATGGTTCATGAACAGAATTAAATGCAGTTTTGCACCGACAATGTTTCAAAAACAAAGTCAATAACTTTTCCAGTATCGACACTTGTAGCTGTAACAATACCATTGAGGGACTGGTATCCTCTTTTCAGCCATGAACCATCTAAGGCAACAGCAATGTCACGGCTACTTCCTATTTGTGTTGCCTTCTCAACCGAATTTTTCATTGATTTTTTACAGGTTAATTTAGAAGAGTCAAACAACAATTCTGTATAAGAACGGAATTTTTCAGGTGGAAAAGGCAAATTCATAAGTCCACAGAATGTTTCTGCAACTGAACGACCTCTTCCAATAGATCTGAAGCAAATACCAATCTGATATTTGAGTGGAAAAGTTTATTTTTATTCTTCAATTTAATTGACACATGGAAACCATGTTCTTTTGCCCAAAAACTACAACAAAGTTCCGTATAATACACAATTCCAACTCTTTTAGAAGCCTCCAATGAGATGGAATGGCCACAGTTTTACAAACCTCAAAGTTCAATAAAGCTTTATTCAATAAATTTAATTCTATTAAAATATTTTTATCATTAATTCCTTCCATATCTTTATATAAACTGTTGTTTGAAATAAGTTTTCGTTTTGAAGCACTTTGAATAACAGTTTCTGTGCTGTCGGATGTGATAGCTAAAACATTTTGAGCATTCATTTTTTAAACGCCGACATTTTAAGTTTTTTAAATATTGTTTTAGATTTCCCCATAATTTTTGCCGTTAATAAAATAATAATAAATAATTTAATGTAAAACTTTGATTAAACAGAAAAAAAAATCCGGATAAATAAATTAGAATTCTCATTTAGCAAGTTCAAGCAAGAATAATCCCATTTAACAACAAACCAAACGGAAAAAATAACTGTTGTCTTTTCCTTACTTCAAAGAAAAATCGCTTTATTTATGTGTAAAACAAAGGTTATACTAAGTGTAAACAAAACAAATCGCGCTGTTATCGAAAAATTAAGCATGATGAAAGACAGGTGCTCCTCGAGGAGCACCAGTCACACATCAAGGAAAGTGGCTTCCTTTTAAAAAATAAATAAAAATACTTCTAATTATTGTATTTCCATATATCATTTTAAGCAGAAATGTTTAAACTTTTCAAAAATATAAAAAAGTAAAAATCGATCATTTTTCAAAAATTCATGTGCTTTCATCCTTAATAAATTAGTTCATTACATTTTTTTAGCTAAATTCTAGCTCATAAATATATATTTGATACAGTTAATAAATTAGCAAAAAATCTTTGATATACACATTTAAATTTTAGGAAATCGCATGCCAACATTGAGTTTGCAGACAAATATTATTAGGCATAATCATCCAAATCTAAAGTCAACAATACATTGCAAGGAAAAGTATACTTCACGAATGAAATATGTATGAATGAGACAAATCACAAGCATAAACCATAAGATTATTTCTATTGAAATAAATTTATAGCACAAAAATTTCAAGACAATGCAAATGTAACACAAGAAAAGAAGAGAAAGAGGTCATGGAAAAAATACTCCCTCCCCTGCTGCCCAAACTGAAATCACATTTATATGTTTATTTCAGGAGAAAGTTTTATAGTTTGCTCCACTGAAAAGAAACTTAATATTAGTTTCCAAAATTACTCAAACTTTCACATCTTTGACTTTTATAAGTGACAACCACATAAAAGATCTTTTGGAAAGATTGTTCAACTGAATATTGTGGCTCACATGAATAATTTAATAAATACGAACTAAATATGATACAACAGATAAAAAAGAAGAAAAAACTCGAGTGAAAAATATCTCTTATACAATTATACCCGATAAACCTTCAGTCTAAACGATGCATTTACTTCACATAACTAAGCTTGAATCTGAATAGATAGCAAACTAACAAAACTCATCTTAACATATTATACATGCACAAACTATTTGAAATTTTAATAACATCCCAACATCTAAAAGTTAAATCTAATAAATATTGGTTGTATCATCTTTCATTGTGAAAAGGTTACAATATTAATACTATACAGTAGTGTAAATGCATAGTATGTATGTGTAAATTATTACTACACGAGATGTTGTTGTTTGTAATGCCACTTGTCTGAAGGTGTCAGATCAAGGCCCACGAAATTAATTGTGGCAAGGGGCTAGGTGTACGCTTATTGTTAGCTTCGAGCACCGTGCAGATGACAGCACGATTTGGCTCGGTTCATACACGATAGATGGCGACACCAGCTATCTCCACCTCCACAATTTAAGCATGGAACTGGGAGGGAAATATTCTCCAGCCCCCTGCAACCGTGGTTGCTGCTACGACTGCCCACAAGATTTTCGGACCCAATGATTTAACGAGCATGTATTCTGTATGTACTCTGAGGGTATTTGGTGGCATTGGGCATTGAACCCAAGCCTTCCAGTCTGGCATCCAATGCTCTAGCCACTAGGCGCCCCACGGTCCCCTACATGAAAGTCATAAATAAAGTACACATAGTAAGTAAAAATAGGATAATAGATACAACTGAAAGAAAAACGGCTGCTAATCTTAAAAAGGACATACCTCTGATCATTTTTCTGCACTAAAGCAATTCTGCCATAATCCCAAGCTCTTTTCCTCAGAAAGGTAAAAATAATCAGAAGAAGCTAGGGATATTTTTAAAAGAATAAATAAGGATCTTATAATTAAAAAATCTAAATCTTATGATTTAAATTTATGATTGAAATAAGTTAAATGTAAAACATAGAGAATATGATAAAAAACCACTTATTTTAGTAACATTTAAGAATCAACATTCAAAATTTTGAACATTTTATTGTCCTAGTATGGTATATCATTTCTTTTACTAAAAGATACATTTGAGATGTGAATAAATCTGTGAACACAATTTATATATAATTTAACTATCAGTCACATCTTTTCAGGAGATGTCTAATAAAAGTATAATGCATATAATTTTATCATATTTTCCTTAATCAGCAAAATCCAAATTTCAGAGAAGTTTTCTGATCTGATCATAAAACTAATCAGAATTTAAAGAAAAGAATCCAAATCAAATGCAAATTTAAGACAAATAATACATACTGAATTCATCTCAGGAAACAACAAAATGAAATGATTTTCTTTAGATGTCTTTTGGCCTTATTCTAAAGTATTTTATGGTGTAATAAGAATGAGCTTGAGTTTAAACAACTATTATGCAGATAAATTTTGATCTTGAGAATAACAACTGCTAGTTATAAAAATGAAATACGTAAAAATTGTATACATATATAAAACGTATGTAGTTTTTACAGAAGATTGGTTAGGGAATTCTTTTTAAATTAGATCGAAAGATATACATACAATTTTACATATGCACACTTTCATGATTAAAAATAAAATCTTAAAAATATTCTTCATATTTAAGTCTACAGGAGTTTTTACATTACTCAGCAAAAAGGAATACTTTATACGTAATTTTCCAAAAAAAAAATTTTTTGTGGAAAGAATGCCTATTTTGCTCAATTAAGACATCTTATTCTAGTTATCACATGGAAAAAACCAAAAGTTGGATAAGCATCAAAATTTGTTTGAATGAAAGAAGAAAAAATATAAATTGTTAAAGTTAAAGAAGAAAGTAGATGAAGAAATTGCAATTTTTTTATTAATTAGATTCGGATTTTCAACCGATTTAGATCACTAAACTATTCACATCAAGTAGTGCTTAAATTAATTATCGATCCTAAATGCAGTGCTAACTTAAAAATAAAAATTGAACATAAAAAATATAAAAGATTACAATTGATGATAATACTTCTCTTTAAAAAGACTAATTCAATTAATTTCTGCTATTAAATTTGCTTCTATGCATACATACTGCAAATAAAAAAAATATTTTAAAATGAGATTTTGTCCAATATAATCCAAATAACATATACACACATATTTGCAAAAAGAATAAGAACTTAGTCCATCAATAAAACACTTGATATATATTAAGACACTTAATAATTAATGACATGCATATATTTTTTAAAAAAAGAAAAGATTTAATATAGATTTGTTTTATTTTCTAGCTCTTCAGATTTTTCTACAATGATTATCGGATATTTTTTTTTTACTGATACACTAAATGAATCAAAATTCACCAAATATTTTAAAATAAATTTATAAATATAACTTGACAAAATTATAACACAAATAGTGCAAATATATATATAATTAACAATGTATTTAATCTAATGCAACAGATGTAAATAAATACCAGTCATCGCTACACAAAAATTTGTTATCTGGGTTTTTTTTTTACCAATCTTAGTAGCATATAATGATAAGAAGACACAAAATGCTCTGAATTAAACTACATAAAAAGATAACTAATTTTAAATAGATGAAAATCATTTAATTATTTCAACATTGAATATTTTTTGCCTGTTTTATAATCCAGTATATTACTTATCAATACTTTATTGCAGATGCTCAGTTCTTGGAGAAAAGGAGAGCTAGACATAATCTAGTAATATAATCATGAAAAGAAAAACCAAAAAAACAGCCCTTATGTTTTCTCATATACTGTTCACAAGTTGAAAAATTCCAAAATTTTGGTTTCCTTATTTTTTATGGGGAAAAATTACAAAAGTGGTTAACTACAAGAAGTACTCAAGATATTTGCAAATCCAGGCATTTATAATCCTAATTTGTATTAATATCCTAATAATTATAATCTTAATTTGTATAATTGTTTATAATCCTAATTTCCAACAAATATATAGAAAAGCATTAATCAATGACACCATTAAATTCAATAATATAACTCCTAAATGTTTGCCTCATAATAAGTAACAACTTTATAATATAACTTGTTTGGGTTTAAAATATAAAATTAAATTTTGTAGCATCAGCCTTTATGAAAATGATAGATCAAGCAATAATAGAATTTTATTACTTTATTTACCTATTTCTTTAAAAAATTTTATGATCAGATGTAAAAAGAAAGAATATTTTAAAGACTCTTACCAGCCAAGTAATGACATTTATAGCAAGATTATCAGGTATGCCTTCAAATTTTCCTGACAGGACTAAAATAGAACGATTGGATCGCAGAACACTGCATTTGTATGAATCGTTATCAGAGGGTATGTCGTCATCAGAAACAAGAGCATGATGAAAATAAATAAAATGAAGATTATCACTGTTTTCCATCTTTAGTTTCAACTGTAAAATAGGAAAATATATAAAAATCCTTCATTTATATTACATCAAATTTTTATTTTACATGAATTCATAATGAATATGTGACATACAAGCATAATTCGCAATTAAATTTTTTCACATATTGATACAGGGCTGGAAGCTAAAAATAATTGTGAGGAAAATCAAAATGTAGTATGTTAAGTCAATATTTTGTCACATGTACAAATAAAAAGTAATGAATATTAAAATATTTCATTCCTAAAAATCTTAAAACTAGTGTAAGTATTTTTATCCTGTTTACATTTTATTTATCTTGCATTAATTTTTTTAATCCATAATTAATTAAGAAAGAATATAAGAGCCAATGGTAAAACCGATATTCAAAATATTATAGACATATTGGAAAGTAAAAAGAATCTTTATAATAAATAAGGATGAAACTAAATAAAAAAATTATAAACAAAAGTTACTCATTAATACAGTAGTGATTTTCCAAAATTTGGAAAACACATCAGCAACCATAATTCAGTTCATTCATGATACTTATTTGAAACCGAAAAACTTATATTTCTAATAAAAAAAAAGATTAGTAGATTTTCAAAGGTAATAGCTGAAAGTTAATTTCATATTTTTCTTGAAAAGCGTAATTTTATATATTTGTATGTATTAAAATATGTGTACTTAATGAATTATTTGTTTCACAGATTGAAAGTACAAGGACCAATGCCATGTATGATTCATGAAAGTCTTATATGACTAATAATATTAGATTACAAATTATAAGTTGAAATACACAAACACCATTAGATTTAACTGAAGTAACTTAATTTGTGTCACTGACATGAACATTATCACAAATATTGATATTAGAAAACAGGGAGTTAAACTATTAGAATACAAATAACATCTAACAAAACAATTCAATGACAAAAAAATCATACTTCAAAAACTTTATCACTTTTAATATTTCTAAACTCTAGAGATAATACTTTTTCATCATTTAGATTAAATATATTTTTATTTCATATTCCTCCTGAAACAGAAAAAAATATCCTGTATACAAACAATTAAAGCATGATCCCCCCCCCTCAAATTTAAGAAATCAAATGAGAATTTTAAAAAAAATACTACATGAAAAAACATTTCCTACAAATAAAAAATTGTCAAAATGAATACAGATTAAGATATTTTGAAAAATTTATCCCTAGTAATAGTGAGCATATATTTCTGGATTACAATAAATTATACATAAAAAATGAATGTATTAATAGATAATTCAACAAAGATAGATGTGATTTAAAAACCTCATATATTTATTTTTTCCAAAGTTGAAACATTAGAAAAAAATCTAATAATTAATGATAATAAACTTGATTTCTTAGTATCTTTTTATAAACATACATTTTATTAACCCTCTCTCTACTCCTTTTTCACCTAAAACTCAATGAAGTGAAAAAAGTGAAGAACTTAAAAATGAAATAAATCAAGAAAATAAAAAAAGCAAAATTATACATTTAATAATACTCAAAACCTTAAGGGAACACTACAGAATAGATATTGTGCTCCACTTTTAATTAAATTAGTTTACCTTTCTATATTTACAGTCTTTTTTTGTATCATAAGTTTACAATAATATAATTTATAGTTCACATTATATATAATGTAATTTTTAAAGCAGAATTAAGCTACAAATACATTCAGATTTCAACCATATGCAATTAATTTTTACTTAGCACCATTATAACAAATTATTCAATCAATTTTTCCAAATTTTTTAAATTATCAGTAAATGTTCTTTAATAATTTAGTTAAATGAAGTAGTGTGGCATGAAAAACATAAGAGTTAATAAAAATTAAAACTTGTCATTAAGTTCAAAAATACTGTAGTAAACTGTATGTCACTAAACATTAAAGGTAATTTACAAACCAATCATGCCTGTTTTCCCTCGTGTTTTTTCCCCATTTTTCCCATCTTTTTATTTATTTATTTGTTTTACAGTTATCAAAAAATAACATTTCCCAGCCCAAAAAGTTTAAAAAGCTAATTTTAAAAAAAGAAAAATTACAGGTAGTTTCAGGTAATGAGTTTACCACTTTAGGCTGAAATAGACTACTACTGAATATTCCAAAATATAATCTGAAAAAGGATAGTTATTTTCCTTATATTAATAATTTTTTAATCATTTACTAAATTCCTATAGTACTAACAGATTATTCTCTAATTTATTATCTGATTTAATTCTATTCATATGAATTCAGGAAATTTAAAACCAATTGCAACTATTTAATTATTAAATAAAAGTATATGTTGGCTTACAAATAATTTTTTATGACCTCTCACATACACATATTTTTAAAATATTTTAACTAACCCTTTAAATATTTTCTATAATCTTTAGAGCTTAACATTCATCGAACTGACAAGAATGATTTTTAAAATGAAATGGAAAACAGAACTAAATTGCACTTGACTCAAAGGTTTTTGAATTGCTTAGCTCAAAACCAGCATTATTTAATACATTTATGGCAGTTTTAACTTTTATAATAAAATTGAAAAGACTGCATTCAATTTAAAGTAAAAATAGTTTTAATTCAATGCTAGGAGGATTTGAGAAATTTCATCAAACATCTCCACAAATAACATTATTTAATAATTTAAAAAATAGAATTTAATGCAAATTTTGTTTTAAAAAATAGAATTTAATGCAAATTTTGTTTTAAAAACCAGTCATTTCTCCACAATTATATAATATAATATTAAAGATAAACCTGACAATTGAACATCTGAATTTAATATTACACTTTAAAAAATGCCCTTGTGCACAATAAATTTCATATCAAAATTATATTGCACATAAATAAACCAAAACACATCCATTTTAACAGAAAATAATGTTATATAAATAAAATTGTGCACTCTGAACACAAACATAAGACAACTGAACTTTAAAAAAAAATCTAAGAAAATGAAACACATATGCTTGAATAAATGTATCATTAAGGCAGTTTTATAATATGTGAATTTAAAAATTACTTGTTTCATATTAAAAACTAGTTTGGTCATACTCTGAAGGTTTATAAATTAGTACTTTTAAAGTCAATAAAAATGAAGTTTTAACTGTGAAACAGAAGAAAACAGTACAATATAGGAATTTCATTCCTGGTACATTAGTAAATAAAATTAAAGTGTTGAAAAATATATTTTTTAAGATTTCTCTAACTTAAGAAATACATATGACAGTTGATAAGTTTGCTTTAAACAATCTTTTTTATAAAAAACTAATTTATAAAGATATTTTTTCTAGAAATATATAAAAGTTTGAGTTTATTTTCTATTAACATTGTTCTACAAGTATATGGAAAATATTCATATAAAATCTCCATCTCTTTTAACTCTGGTCAAAGAATCCAGGTGATATTTAATCGTCTTTTTTTCTCCATGTGCAATCACGGATGAGGTTCAGTTCCACCTAAATGCAGTAACCCTCACACACAGTAGCCCAAATTATTCAGCATAACATGGCTGGTGGAATTACACGTGTCATCCAGAAAGTAAAGAACATTTTGGCATAGCTAAATAAAAACAACATATCAACACAAAACCTTTATTTACAAATTCCTAATAACCTCATTATACTTTTCAATGAAGTTGGCATAGTTGCCAAGGCAATTATTGTATCATGGGACTCATTTTTCAATTCTGATGTTATACTCTTCAGTCTCCAAGATTTGAGCAGAATGTCACTTCTTGTAGGAAGCCTTCATCATTTGCAAACTGTTTTCCACTAAAATATTAGTTTAATTTTGAGAATAAGTGAAAAACACTTGGTGCCAAATCAGGATTGTAAAGAGGATATCCAAAAATTTCCACTTAAGATATTAGTCCTCTACCTGTGTTCATACATATGCATGAGGTAATAAATTGTAATAAATCAAAAGCCCCTTTAAAGACAACAATACATGTGCCCCTTGTTTTTGGATAGATCATCTAAGTTGTTGAATCTCAATATGCTGAACATTTCATACATTCAAAAGATGTGAATGACAGTATGCACTGCATATTAGGCAGGATTTTTGATGACAATCATTCTGAAAGATTACAGGCCAAAGATGCATGACTGTTCAGCAGCATAACTGGCTCACATTGAAGTGAGAAAAGGAGCTAACTGGTGTACATGCAATCCCAATGGAAGGGAAGTCAGCACCAGGAGGGAGATGCACAATCATTCTTTAGTTTCTCTGAATGACCCTTGTAGAATTACAAACCACTACTAAGTATTAGCATCAATGGCCCCCAAATCCCAACCTTAATTCCCAGGCAACTGTAACCTCAAAAATCTTTTACTGCAATTTAAGACTACATCAGTTATATATATATATATATTTCTTTTGGTTCTTTTTCAATTAGAAATAATTTTGATGTGTGAAACATAGAAATAAATCCATAATATTTTTTAACAAGATACAAAAACACTTTACAGCACAGACTATTCTCTCTTCAAAATACCAAATGATAATCCCAAACCTCACTTAAAAATAAAGCATGAGCCATAGTTTAAATGTATATCTCTATTATTACTATGCTCAGAAATGGCCTTAAAATTTTAGGATCTTAGAGAAAAAATATGGACTGTGTCCTTAATTAATAAATAAAAATCAATCAAATATCATGAACATTTCTAAATAAAATTAAAAAGCATTAAAAATCAAGTAGTAATATTAATTTAAAAATACATTAACATTAAAAAAAGATTAAAATTATCTTAATATTATTTTGCTTACTTTATTTCAACATAAAAATTTTTTTATCAATTCACTTATATTTAAATCTTTGTTTAAAGTATTTTTTTATGGATAAAAATGTCAGGTTGGATAGTTGTCTATATATGCATGAGACAGTAAACATTAAATGTATCTGCATACTGTAATACTCTACATGAGATAAAGATTTGAATAGTAAAGTTTTAAAAATTGGTATTTTAAAATTTAGATACAAAAAAGATGGATTTAAATATATATAGCCAAGTTATATTCACTGACCTTTATTATTATTTTAAGTTACATTTGTGTGTGTGTATTTATATTTTGAAAATAATCTTTAACTTTATTTGTAAGAACTTATATCAAAAAATCTCTTGGTCTATTTTAAAAATACACAAAATGTGCAATGTATTATTGATTAAAATCAGGCAACTTGATTAAAAATTTCACTAGTTCATAGACAACAGTCCAAATATTAGCAATTTGACAGCCTTGCAATTAGAATATATAAAAAATTTATACAGAATAATTTTTATCCAGTTTAATAAATAAAGTCCTGCACTTCACAAAATAATCTCTAAATAATAACTCACAACTATAATTATATTGATACATTATTAAAAAAAACATCAAGCTAAAAAAAAAACCAAGTCCATACAATACTTGAGGATTACTTAAAATTTAAAAAAAATACTAGCATAGTATTATTACATTTTGTCTTGGGAAAAAGAATTCATGATAACTATAAACATCTCTAATAACGTGTTTCAAAAACAAGCAAATTAAAAAAAAAGTTTAAAATTCTGCTTTATATAATAAATTATCTAATTTAAGCCCACAATCTGATATACTATAAAATTGAATAACTTATCAAAAATAAGATACACCAGGATAAAATCATATTTTGTAATTAAAGAAAAAGGCAATTGAAAGTAAAAAAAGACAGAAAAATCTTAAGAACCCTGATGCTCTTAAAGGAGGAAAGGATCATTTGATTTCTCACCTAATTAAAAACATTTTTCATCTTTCAAATCTTTGTTCTTTTTAAGTAGTAACTATTTTGAAGAGAAAAAAATATCCTGATAGAGATTGGATAATGCTCCTCTTTCTATACTATTTTTTAAATTCACATTTGATTTTTTTCCTTTTTTTACAAGGCACACTGTACTATTCACATGAGCAAATAAATATTTCATATGAACTGACCATGAAACATTTACAACTATAGAACACTACCTATTTTTAATTTATTATGTTTCACCCTCTTTTAAATTTACTTAGGTAAAAACCCATGCACAAAGCAATAAGCTATTATATTCAAACTACATACAAAACACCAAAAATCTTAATTTTGAATTTAACAGCACAAATGAAATTTGGAACATTTACATTAACGAAAAAATACTTCTGAAGGAAATATTCAAAAACCAACAGTAAGGATTAATATTTCTGTACACATACATTATTTTTATCAAAACTGATTGAATAAAAGCTTTGATACTTCGTTCTTAAAAGAAACTTAAGAATGATTAAAAATTAAAGTAACGTATAAAATAATAAGCAATCTACACGTTTCCAATTTCAATATAATACGAAAATATTAAACAATTCATACGTTCCTTAATAATTTAATTGCATAAATACCAAATAAATATACATAAGAATTATTCACAGATGTTAACTTCGGATCACGTTGTAACCATATGTTCACTGTTAAAGTAACTAATTTTCGACAACGGAAAATGCTGATAACCGAAGCTTATAAAAATGCCTAAAAATGCATTTGATTTCGAGAAAAGTATAATACTGTTCTTATGTTGCAAATAATGAATACCGCAATATCCTAGCGATTAAAACCATACTATTTAGTGAAATACTTAAATTAAATGCACATTGAAAGTTGATGCGATATTGAATAGGTACTAATAAAAAAGAGAATTGAATAAAAAAACCAGCAAAATTTTGCATACTTTTTACATTTTTTACGCCATTCGCTGCAATTTTTGTCAGTTTGTTTTCATTCTGTCAAAAATCGCAGTAAATATTGCAACTTAGAAATCCTTGTTGCCATTTTCTGCAAACTAATAAAAGTCACCTGCGCAGTAGATACGGCATCATTGCTTAGCACACAGATTTCCAAAGTGTATGCCGTGGATCCCTGGAGTACCGTGAAAGAAGACGGCTATATATTTGTGTTGAAAAATTTGCTATGTTCTGATTAATTAAATTTCTTTAATTTTATTCTACTTAATAAAATAATACTTTCTTGAATAACTCTCAATATTTATAATTTAACTGTTCTAATTAAATTTTAAAATATTTTAATTTCCTCTTTTAATGTGCAGTAATTTTTGTTCTTTATTTCGTTTTTTCAAGTACCACTTTGTTTTATCACTTAGATCTTTTACTCGGTCCCCCAAGAGTTAAAATACAACTTTTTTTTAATTATTATAATGTGGGAGTTGCGGGGTGTACGTTACACCAATGGACCTTCTCATCATCTTATTGTGATCACCGAGAGAGAGATCCCTATCCAAATTAAGATTCCATAGAGTCTGTAACTTTGTCTTTCAACAAAGTTGGATTATGTGTATCCAGTGCGTTGTTTTCTCCAAATCAGCAGACACCTCGAATCGTTATCACATGTGAACCTGGATTCGTCTGTGAAGAGTACAGAGACCCATCTGTCTAATCCAGAAAACATATCTTCCCCAATGTAGATGGGCACGTCTCCATCATTGGTCCAGGAAAGCACGCACAATTGGTCGTCTTGCATAAAAAACCCCATTATGAAGGTGACCTCACATCTCGTAGTAGCAGAGATTTTAGTTACTGATACAAAAAAATGTGATCTGCAACGAGCTGAGGTCATTAGTATTTCTCTTCTTTTGGACTGAAAGAGATAGAAAATAGTCTTCCACGGATGCTGTAACTCGTGGTTTATTTGAAATATGTTTTCTAAACACAGAATTATTCGATATATACTGATCCCACAATCGTTGAACCTCATTACGAGACACATTGAAGCGTGAAGTTGCAGCTTGTGACGATCTCATTTCCATCTATTTGACCACCCGCCACCTTAACGAACAGAGTATATGATTGTTAGACTATCTTGATAGTTGTGAACAAACTTACCAATAACCACTGAAGATCAACATTCGTGCACAATATGTACACAAGAGCTGTAACAAGTTTGATTGTTGTACATTTTTTCCCACTCCCTAAGTAACTGTCTATTTCTTAAAAATAAAAATAGTAGCTTTCGTGTTTTTTTTTTCTTTTTTTAGATAAAGTTTATTGCTATCATTTTTGTAAGTTGTTGATGTTATTGCCCTTTTTTTAAACGTGAGCTTTAAAAGATAAATTAAAACTTAACTTTTGAGTGTCAGTGTAATTCTCAATAATTCTACGTTTTTGCATCCGATTTGTACTCAGTTATTCTCATACATTTCTTGCACTTGTTACTTCTAGTCACAAGATTGGCTATACTTGCTTGCTCGGCATTGGCATGTGTTGATATTCCTTTTTCCCCATTTTTTATAAATATTTGAAAGCCTTTGGTATAAAATTAAATATGTTTTAACGTGGTATCAAAACTATTACTTACAAGTATTTTCCAATTGTTGAAGCGCTTGCAAATACATCGACCATATTAACAAAGATTAACTTCAAACCTACGTTGAGAGGTACTTAAGGACAGATTCTGCAAAAGATGCAAGGACTTTGAAGCTTGTATGCCTGTCCTGTCCCCTTCCTAATCAAACCAAATTTAGACTCATTAATAATCTCATTCTATTAGTTTTTTGAAGTGAAAACTTCTTTAGCAGCGTTGAGCACTTTGTGATAGGGGAAAATCTTATGGTTTCACGTCACCGACATGCTCTGATTGGCGCATGCGCAGTGTGCTGTTCGGCTTAGACACTTTTTGGATGGGTGAAATCTGGTGCGTTCGCGTCACCGACATGCTTACAGCGGTATATCTGTAGCTATACAGCTGACGTATAGTACTGTGCATATCTTATAAGTGAAATTCAATGGATTTAGTGAAAAGTTCAAAGTGTGCATGGCTCGTTGCGATTCCGAAAATGGGCAATACATATTAATGGTTGCCGTTTATATTTCGCCTGGAAAATCTATGAGACAGATACAACAATTTTTATTCGAAAATTGGATGATTTATACAAAAGAAGGTTCTGAAATACTCGAAAAAAAATTTGGTTAAAAATATATGATAATGTACCGATGATTTTAAGTGGAGACTTCAATATTAACTTCGCAGATGATAAAAATCTACCACTAATTGAATTTCTAAATGAAGCACTTATTTTAAATATGTCCAATGATCGAAAACTCAGTACTACAAAATATAAAATGACGATCGATGCGGTTTTTATGCGATACTTAGATAAATTTGAATCAAACATTTTCCTTTCTTACTTTAGTTACCATAAGCCTGTTGTATCTTTTTTGGAAACAAAATGAAATAATTGAAAGCACAAAAAGTCTAAGTATTGTTGAAATTAATGATGCAAACAATTAAAATGTTAAAAATCAAATACATTGAAATTTAAGTAAATACAAATACTATCCATAAATAATATGATTGTATATTAATTGTTATTTCGATTGAATTGTATTTATATTTTGTCATGAACTTGTACAGCCCGTAATATGTTTGAATAATAAAAAACCATATAAACATGCATTTAGTTGTTGCTCGGAGTGTCAATAAATGTAAAAACAAGATTGATGTTGATAATTTTTTTCATACATTATGAAATTTCAAATTTTAATACTAAAGGTTCTAAGTTTTCCCTTCTATCGGCAGTCTCTATAACTGCCATTTTTTTTTTTTTGTGTGTGTGTGTGTGAGAATGGAAGATGATAATTTTGAAATGGGACTTATTTTAACTTACATCTTCAGAATTACAGAAAGAAAAATTTATAAAATTACGTAAAAATTTGGAAAACGACTCTAACAATAAATTGACAGCTATTTTTTAAATTGCTGGATGTCATTGGAGTGAAGATTTAGTTGTTTGATGGGAAAATGTCATGTACTCTGCTTTCGACATTTGATTTTACATATCTACGTGAAAAACTCTTTTTCCATCTGAGCAATATTAAATTCCATAAAGGCGTCCATTAACTTCTGAACATTTTGAATCATGCGTCAAACCAAACGTAAAAAATTATGCCCCTGATATTGCACTATTGAGTAGAGCGATGCAGAGACTAGGTTCGCATTAAAATTTTATAAATTAACTATACTAATATTTTATATTGTTTATCTCTTATTTGAGTAAATAAGTTTAAAAAGTACAATTCCCCTTATTTATGATGAAGGAAGAGTTATATTTTATGTTGCTTATTTTTATGTTAATAAAAACTTCTTTCATTTCTAATGGGGCTACGGATTGGTATTTTACCATTGCAGACCTACAACATTCCCCCCTACTACATTCCTCCATAGAGGGAGGTACCTGAGCTCTGACGATATGAAATCGTTCTCAGGAATTTAATTTTGCGGATAGCATCCAAGCCAAACAGGCAATCAAAGAATCTTTTACATGCCACATAATCTTACGACATGGACGCTATCTATTTTCTGCATCCTGAAAGTCCACCGACTTGGTCGGGATCGAACCCGCAACCTTAGGCGTACAAGGTCAGCCACAAATCAACTATGCCACCCAGCTGGGATGTTAAAAAATGTAAAAATAAATGATGCATAATCAGTATATAATGAAGCTCTAAATCTATGTTCTTGATCTCTACCCCTAATTCTCCAAGAATTAATCAATTTGTTTCAAATATTTTCTACTGAGCGGCATCCTTAATCATATTGGTAAAATGGTTTCGCACCCCACAGCTACAATATTGCCAATTTCTACCCTAAACCATTACATTACCTCCTCCATCTTATTAGCGTCGAGAGGAACAATACTAAATTTTTCAAGAAGATATTATAACTTGTAAGAAAGTCCGTACGTATACAAATGTTTGTGTCTTTTAAAAATCTATATACCATCAGCATATAATGATACATTTAATTATTTTCATAATTAAATATGAATTTTCTTTATCTATGTTTTGATAAATTGTAAAATATTTAATCACACACACACGCACTTTCTCTCTCGAAATTTAGATACTCTAACTTACAAGGTTTTGATAATGTTGATCAATCTGACAATAAGAAATGTACCCTTTAAAGAAACAGATTGTGGGGGGTAAACCATCCATGCAATATTACAATACTTTTTATCCATAAGGACTAAGCACCATGAATTTGGGAAAAACTGTCTTAGGGTGCTTTCAGCAGAAAGATAGCATTGATTTTTTTTTTACATAATAATGTTAATAATTTTAAATTTAAAAAAGTAAATATAGAGGTAAAAGAAATAAAAGAATACGTAGAGACTCGAACGAACTCGTAGCTTATAAAATAACAGAATTTTTTGCAACTTTGAGGAAAAGACATTTAATCTCAAGCAAATCAAATTTTATGTGTTCGGCATGAACAAAAAAGAACTAAGGCTTACTTAAGATATTCTAAAAAAATAATAGAATTGCAGACTTTACATATAATTAAAGATATTAACAATTTCCTAATTCAAAAAATTCAACATAAAGGATAGTAAAAATGTGACATATTCCAAGAAATAATATACTTCTTTTATGAATATAAATCTTATAACAATATTAATTTTACTAAAATATTTAATAAAATATTCAGTAATTCCCAATTAACACAATATTAATATTAAAAAACTTTTAAATTCTGTAAAAAAGAATTGGTTTATATTATTTTTTTCAATCGGGCTGCATTTTAGCAATTTAACCTTTGCAGCCAATTGTAAGAGCCATTTTAAGATAACACCATCTTGTGGCGGCCTCGTTACAAAATTCGGAAGCTTGAATTATTTTTTTTTAATTCAAGCTCTCGTCGGATGCTAAATATTGCCATGAATTAATTTTCCCGAGAGTACTGAAGCCAAATTGATACTCAAGGGATCTTTTACATGCCACATAATCATATGATATGCGTGCCCACGATTTCCTCATCCAGAAAATCTATCGACTCCAGCCAAACCCTCAACCATACGCTTACGAAGAAAGTACGCTACCTTTAAGACACCGGAGCCGTCATGATGAGGGATGATTATTTCGATGAAAGATTATTGAAATTTTCCTTGAACATAAAAATATGCATTTTTTTAAAAAATTCTTAAACCTTTTCAATATCTTTAATTTTGTGAAAAATGAGGTATTATTTTAGAATTGTTTCCTCCCTTACCAATAAGAATACAGTGAAATTTTTATTAATGTTTTCTGAGGCGACTTTCTCTTTGGGCTATCATACATTAAATACATTAATTTGTGATTAAATTTTAAAAGTAGTTATCTGGATGCTAAAGATTAGGTTAGTAACTTGAATTTTCATTATTTACATGAATGACTTTTTTTATTTGCACCAATTTGGCTCATTTAAAGTTGAACAAATATTCTAGTTTTTCCGTGTTAGAATATTTTATAAAAACTTATATGAACAGAAAATAGGGCCTATTCTTTGTAAATAACCAAGTACTTTAAATTTAAGAGATGTGATTTAATTTACTTTGTTTAGATTTGAAAAAGAAAAGAGAAAATTAAGTTATATTGCATCCTATTAGTGCCTACAAGTGTGTATTTAATGTTCACAGACATTGTGTTCGATGTAGATATGTGACGGATCTATATGCGTCCCTCAACTAATCATCTTGGGAAATCTTTGGGCTATCATTCATAACCAACCCTTTTGGAAGAAGAAACCGTGATATGCAGATTAGGTCAGTTATATATACAAATGAATAGGTGAATAGATGAACAGAGGGATAGACGGAGTTACCTGGAGATTGAAATATAGAGAAGCTGACGATAAAGAAAGATATCTACCGACCAGGTATTTGTAAACATTGCTAGCGCGTTTCGGGATTAAATAGTTGCAGATATTTAAGTGACGATTGGTCACCATAACTACATTGTAAATCAAATATTAGAGTAGTGGATTGATCTATAAAAGGCGGATCAATTTATATATATATAATAGAAGTCTTCTCATAATTCGCGTCTCTCGTAGTTAAATCCCCTCTGCTCTTTATTGGAACATCTCATCTTATTTGAATACTTTAATTGTGTTTGTTGATATGTGAATAAATAGTTGAAAAGTATTATAGCCAGTCTTCCTTCACTTCCTCCCACACCTCTAGCCGGGTCCGAGAGTAGGTCACGTATGCTACAAATATACAATTGAAGGTGTAAAACAGAGGAAATAAAACAGAAAATCTATATACTTGCACACAATGCTGATCAAAAGATACTGATCAGATAAACTTTAAGCCAGAAATTCTTAATCTTTTAAAAATGTAAGCCAAACTTTTTTCTTATTAGTCTTAATCATATCCAAATTAAATGATTTTTAGAGAGCCCAAGTATTTTATGCATTGTAATATTTTCATATCGCATGAAAGAAAAAAAATTAAATGTGTTTGGGGTCTCCTTTACATGTAATAGGAAGTCCTTATTTGATATTAGTAAAAGTTATCAAAATTATAATAACATCTTATGAGTGCTAACTAATTATTTAAGTTCTCAGTAAATATTTATGTTTATACTCTTTTCACAAGTTGCTAGATTGTACTCTAGATTGAGAATCGACAAATTCAATAATAATTCAATATTCATAATTTTGCTATGCACAACATGTGAAATCTTTTGCAATTACAGAAAATTAACTTTTTAATAATTTTTTCTCATCTTTTCCTTAACTTTAGTGTACATGCTCTACACGTGCGTGGCATGCTTAAAATTCCTGCTTTGAAAGTGAAGGAAAAGGTCCTTCTCTACTAATATAAAACAACTATGACGAATCAGATAAGTATTATTGCTTCAAGTTTCCTTTCAAATGGTTTTTCTTCTGTTTTTCTTTATCTATTTTGATTTGCAGACGAGAAAGTTCGAAGTTGAGAATGATTTAAATGTCTTGTTATGTCTCTTACTACAGAATATAGATATCCATTTGTTTATAAATTTGAGTATAAGTTTAGTTTATTTTAGGGATGGTGCTATATATATATATATATATATATATAATAATCGCACACATTTGTTTTCATCTCATATTCTAAAAAAATCATTTGTTTTAATGAAATTAATTTCAATCAATCGTTGTCAAAAAAAAGAAGTAGTAGTCTATTGCTTATGGTTATTTAAAAGTATAGGATGCGATTGTATTCTTCATCGAAACTGAAATATAAAAACTAAAATTTGTGATATCCGCTCTGTTAAATACCCCCAGAAAGTTGTAACAACTTAGTATTAAAAGAGGTACACTTAGCATTGTATGTCATTGAAATAAATGTTTAAATTAACTTAGCATATTTTGCATGATAATATTGCTGCTAATATTTACATGAATTTGTAATTATTATTATTATTGTTTCGGTAGAATAGTTTCTTGTCAGAAAATAGTTTTCATTATTCCAAATTATTTTGAAAAATAATATCTCTCTCAATATGGTTTAAAACTTTTTTTTATTTACAACATTAGTTTCTTAATTTTCTCAGAATAAATGAGCAATAATATAAAAATTTTGAAAGATTTTATGATAAGTGTAAGGGTGGAAAAAGAAAAAGAAGTACAACTATAGCGTGGGCTCTCAGTTCTCTGTTGGACATTGACAAATAGCTAACTGCATTAAAACTGGGACAATTGTGATGACATGTATGGTTTTGAAACATGAAACCAGATAATGACCTATCGATTCTTTGTCCATCACTCATTTCACACAAAGCTACATTTAGAAACAGTGAAGTGTTAAGAAGGGCTTATATAAGGGCTGAAAATGTTTTTAATTTGAAGCATTTATTCGCTTTTCTGCAATTGTAAATAAGAATGATACTCAATAGTGGAATTAATGAAACATTTAAGACTTAAAAAGTACTATTTTTTATTTCACTGTTAATAAATAAATCGAGACTGAACAGAAATATATAAAACGAAAAGAAAAGGAAATATTGTTTCAATTTTATCATGAAGGTTTATATAACGTAGGTACTTTATAAGTCTGTTGTTAAGTGTATTCATTTGAAAATATGCCAATAAAAATATGATTAGATTATTACTAATATGTGCCTTAAAGATAATTTAATTTAAGTTTATTATACTATTTTTGAAATGCTATGTGTTGGTAAGCTTTGCCAAAGCTACTCTTCACTCATACTGAAAACTCAACACTATGATCATTAGTATTCTCAATAAATGACAAATATGGCAATGAATAAAATATGTTTCGAATGCATTACAGTATAAATTTTATTAAAAAATGTTTCTTTATTTTTGATAATTTGTTTGAATTAAAAAAGAATTTTTTGTTGATGTTTGAATATGATAATTCTTCATGATACAGAAAAACTGATTTTCTTTAAGATACTTTAAATAATAAGCAGTTTAATTGATTTATCATGATAGAAGATAGAATTGTTAAAAAAATATACGCCTAATTTTTCTGTGTTGATTAGACTTCCATGTTAATTAGTTTAAATAAGTATATATCACACACACACACACACAGAATTTTTTTAACCAAAAATATTTTTAAAAAATCTCTTTCTCTCAGCACTTTTTTTATCCCTTCCAAAAAGACCTTTGGGGGAATTATTCGAAGGTCAATTTTTTAATATACTATTTTGTGCCTATATATATATATATATATATATATATATTTTTTTTTTTTTTTTTTTTTTTTTTTTTTTTTTTTTTTTTTTTTTTTTTTTTTATATATATATATATATATATATACAGATTGAATATATAATAATAAAACAACTGAGTATATACGTATATGTAGTTGTCTTATTATTATATTTAATATAATATTTTTATCGAAGTAAAACTAAAACTCTAGTTTAATTTTTTTTCCTCACAATCTATCCTTCCTATAAAGAAACATAAATTATATTAAAATAATCGGGTTTTTTTCGGAAATTGTTGTGATTAATACAGCTGCATTCCTGACTGCTGTTCATATTATTAATATGATGTATTTGATATTTTTTAAATAAGTTTCAAGGTATTATCAAGAAAGATGGCAATACAGGGACTTCTAAGCAACAGATGAATCGTGCTTAGATTTAACGATTCTTCCATCTTATTCACCAGCTGCAGAACTTTCCTCCCACTAGAACTGCTGGATGAACATCAACTATAATTCGTGCATATGCTATATAAACGTGGTTTTTTATTAAATTAAAATTTCCCCCCAAAATTGAAGAAACGTGACAAACTCTATCAATTTCTAAGATAAAAGGCATCTGTGTTTTTTCCTTAATGATAAAGACTTTATCATGAACGCAAGTAAGATATTTTGAAAGTGTTAAATTGTCTTCATTACTAATAATATTATTGCTATCAAAACAATAATTTTATTTTTATTTTTTTTAAATATTTATTAAAAAATTTAACAAAAAAATAAAAATTATTTAAAGGGCATAAAAGACCAGAGGGAAAAAAACATTTGGAAGTCTGTAGGATCATAATTTTAATCATATAGCCTACACGGGTTTTTATCAGAGCTCAATTAATTATTTAATTCCGCATGTGGATATGATTTTCGAAAAAGAAATAGTATAGGCTATTTTTTTAACTTGAGATAATGGTAAAATTTTTCCTTATTCGGGAATAACAGAAGGAAATGATGTATAGTGATCATATGAAATATGAAAATTTCGAATCTAGTTTCATATTTTGTATTACTCATAATTCAATCACAGCTAAGTATTGTACAATTACATTTAAGATGAAAAAAAAACAAGATTAATTGATGAAATGATGTTTGAAAATAAATAGAAAGTACTAAAATGTGTAAACAATCTGAATATCTTTTCTAAGTATATTTTTATAACTGGTTCCTTTAAACTGTATTTATTAGGAGAACATGAACAAAATTGAAAATACTTATTTTAATATTGGCACTTTTTGTTAAGTAAAATTAACTTACAAGATCTTCAATGTCATAAATAACGCCAAACAATACTTGTATTTCTTCTTAGGCCCTACAAGAGACACACACTTCTGGCTTTCTAGTGTAGTTCAATTTATTTCCACTTAGAAATTGTTATGAAGGCTGTTGGAATGGCCTTTTGATTTCATTCATTTAACTTTAATTTTGAAACCAATTTTAAATATTTAATACTGGATATTAGGTTACATTTTAAGCCTCCCCCTTGATTATATATGTATTTCACATTTTCTAAGCCTATTTATATCAACAGTTTTACTACAGCTGTCTTTTCAGCCTCTAGAGAATGATTTAGCATCACTAACGGCAATGTAGATTTTCTCTGTCACAAAACTGTGATGTTAACTTCCTTTTCCACTTGATGCTGGATCTATGCATGTAAAATCTTTCTTCAAAAAGACTTGATATGAACAACTTTTGTGTTTCAGTTAACCTACATTTAATCTCAAATAGTGTTCTTGTTTCAACATTTTTTTTTAAAACTCAACCAGATTTTACATAAAAATGTAAGTAAAATAGCTCTTCATTTGTTAATTTGTTCAAGTAATTGTCTGAAATACATAGCAATCCTGTCTTTTGTTTAATTTTTGACTGTACTTTTATGACGCTATGCTATATTGTTATACTTTTTTTTAGCTGCCTTACATTATTTAGTCAAAATATACTTTGAGAGTACTCGTATATGAATTCTACGATGTTTGTCTTCTTCATTTGAAAATGAAAATCAAAATAACCTAACATAACTTCTGTCATGATCAATAAAAAGAATATGATTTATTAATATTATTTTAAGTCTTGAATATTATCATACAGAGTACATAAATGTAGTTTAAATTTGTCAGTTAAGTCAAGGAAAATATCCTCTTAAAACTTTTGCTCCGGTACAAATAATAAACATAGGGGTTTACCAGTTTTGAGGTTTCTCATCTTATAGTAAAGTAAAATTATTGTTTTAAAAGGTAAATTTTTCATGAATATTGTTTTCTTGAATGTTTCATTTGTTATTAAATATTGTGAGGAGAAAATCGAGATTTAATAATGCTCGTATCATTTACAATAAACTAAGGAATTTTTTTAACTAAAAAAAATCATGATAAAAATTTTTTTATATAATTCTTATATCACTTGTCTGATAGTGTCACCAGAAAATTATGCAAGGATAATCTTAAGTATTATATTCGTTATTTCACAATGGCTCACATAATTATCAAGATCGTTGCCAAAAGGCCTTGTGTAGGTTTAAAGCACATGTTCTTAAACCTTTTGTGACTACCCCCCCCCCTTTTTAAAAAAAGAATTGTGATTCTTCTTCATTAAAATAGTTTCTCCGTTTTAACATTTTGATACTTGTCACGCAAATAGAAAAAAATTATACATCACTGCATTTGCCGTTAAATTACTGAAATATAGAGGCTAATATACGCGAGCTTAATATTGAAAAAATAACTTTTGTTATGCCGATTCCAATGAAACGTAACCCACATTTAAAGATTATATAAGACATGTACCCGAAAAACATAATGATCTCTTTCATTCAAATTATGCAAAGATGTAAGAAGGTTTAAATATAAAAACTGAAAATGCAAGTGAGTGATTGTTTGGTAACAGGATCTTTGTTGATTCCCCTGAAAATGTGTTTAGGCTCAAAGATAATTATTGTGTTTTGTAGAAGATTGAATAAAGCCATACTTCAAATATGCGGTACTGTACCATCGCCATCTTTTCTTAGATTCAGGCATGTTGGAGAAAAAAATTTGCATAATAGTCATACATAGTGCTTCTTAACCTGTAACTTGACCCCCCCCCTCTTCCTCACCACCACAGAAGGTCTTGGTCTTACTAGTTCGCCGTACCACCCACTTTCGGATCTTATGCTCTGGATCAATTCGTTACAGCAGTGGTCTTCAATCTTCTTAAACTCACGGAACCCTTAGAACTTGAAGGTGCTTTTGTGGAATCCCGTTCCACACACATATTAAGAAGAATATATATCAAAATAATATTTAAAGTGGATCAACATGTTATAAGCATCTTTTGTAAAAGCAATTAAAAAAAATATTGCTGTTATTATTAAAAAATTCCAATTTAATTTTTTATAATAATGTTTACTCATCAATAATATTAATTTTTAATTCAAGTGTCACCTATTCATGCATTATATTTAGTATCTGAGATATGTGCTTGCTAGTCTATGTCTATTGAGATTAAATGCAATAGCATTATATATTATGAGTTTTAATTTGCTTTTATACTTTGTTTTTGTAGTCACTTACGTTGAGAAATATATTTCACTTAAACACAATGCTCTGAATAGCACTGAAGCGTTTATAGCTGTGTGAGAAATCCCACACATTTTTTATGAGTTTGCAACCTAAAATTTAGAAGCTGTTCTTGCTTAAATTTAGATTTTAACATCAACTCCATTGATATGTTGTTCTCTTTTCTTCATTATAGGTTTAGTTTTCCACAAATATAAAAATGTGTACAATTTCCATTGGAAAGCTATATAGTTTTGCAAGACATTGTGCTAACTAACGAGCATAAAATTATCTCGTGGAACCTAAGATAGTAAGCAAAAAATAGAATATTCACAATCCAGTAGGAAGTATACATATAAAAAAAATAAAACGTTTTAATGTTCTTTTATTATATTATAATAAAACTTTAAAAAGTTTGCAAAATAAAGTTATTATATAAATACAATTTTCAGCTTTAATGAATAGGATGAGCTTTAGATACTTGTAACTTACAAACTTCATAGAGAAAGTGAAACTATTTTTTATACGTATTTATTTCCTCTCGAATTTTTCATTGTGACTCGTGGAGCCCCAAGAGGACAACTCGTGGAGCATTGTGACTCGTGGAACACAGCTTGAAGATCACTGCGTCACAGTATCCTTTGGTTATTTAGGTATTAGCTGAATGATAAGACAGGGAAACGGTAACTAATCTCATTCACAAATAGCAGAAATTTTTTTTTAAAATAAGCAAAATTCTCTTCTTGGAATAAAGTTACTGTATCTATTACTAGTATGGTAGTGTTCTAAATAAAACTTCATGTAAAAAAAAGGAAGAATGAGACTTACAATCAGAAATGAGCAGCACTTTGTGATGAATTTTGTGAAATAGTAAAAATAATTCTGTGTGAAAAAATTTGCATTTTTTAAATCAAATAAACCACACAATTTTCTTTTTTTTTTAGATTCATGACACATTCTTTATTCCATTGACACATTCTTGAGACAATTTGACAAATATTTTTGAATACGAAAAACACCTACTATACAAAATAAAAAATTCTATGTCTAATATATTAAGTCATGCAAAATGAAAAGCAGAACAATTTTTGACAAAAATTGAAAACACGCACATTTAAAACATTTATAAACACTACAGAACGTTGTGCTACACAGATCCAAATTGAAATCTACAACTTAAGACATCTATACCATCACGCCTAGAGACATAATGTACAAGAAATAAATGCTGTTAACTATTAATGACTTAGGTAGATTTTGAAAGATCAGCACTTTTCAGTGCAGGCTTCGTACTTAAAATGAATAGTCAATAAACATAAATCTTGTTCGCAATTTGCCGGAATGGCATAAATATTACACTAGGAAAGATGCACTCACCACGAAACATCTGTACTCGAAGAAAAACTCATACGCGTCCACCTTTGTTACTCATTGACGATAGTAAAAACGTAAAAACAGTCACCTTTACATAAGCTCTATCATAGACAGCTACGTCATGATAAAATGGCTTTGTAATATCCAAAAACAAAACAAAAAAATTTCAGCAGTGCGTTTCAATCCGCAAACTGCCATTGGAATCTCTTAACATTCACATCAAGAAAAGAACTTTAATAAGGAGCAGACAAAGGTGGTCGTTTCTTCTCGTTTGTTATATCCACTGAAGGAACAGCCAGGGATACTGAACTGGTTGGACCATCTTCTTGGAGATCCGTCTTCACGTCTTCTACCGTTTCGCAAATAATAATTGGTTGCGGAGGTTGAAGTCGTATATCTTGAACGCGCGAGGACAATTCAGTTGTATCCATGGCTGATGGTTTCTCTTCTGATGGATTTGGAGATGGTTTGTGGTTTGGCACTTCAGCTGGATAATTTCCATCCCATGAAACTTTGGGAGGACCTGCAGGCGGTGGGGAGCCAATTACAGGGCCACTAGCTTCTTCTTGCAGAAGTTTGGTTCGACGACTATCGATGTAAGTTGGGCACAGCGAATTCCAAGAAGTGGGTCGAGGATCGATGTCCATGTCTGAAGTAGAAGTAGAACTATTCAAGCGTTGAAATCTTCCCATGTGCTAGACTTGATGCTTTCTGTACTCAGGTTTGCCCTCCAGAACTAAAAGGAAAAAAAATCTAAATTAGGAAAAAAAATCTAAATTAGGGGGGGGGGAATACTTAAGCTTTAGATAAAATGATTTTGACGGTTGTAACTAAAATAACTATTCATTTGACTGTTAAACCATTAAATATTTCAATCTTTTGAGTTTATCAAGTAAAAACTTATTTTCTTCGTTTTTAACGCACACACATTGAAATTTATTTTTAAAAAAACGCATTGCAGCTCCCTTAAAATAATTAAAATAAGATTTTTAAAATACAATTTTCAATACTATATCGTAGAATGTGCTTTATGTTAAACTCATTTCTTAATTATATTTATATACGAAATATATCTGTATGATCTGTTATCGATTCACACGAGTTATTTGTGTATATAAAGAAAGTATTAATAATTAAGTAATAAATGAATGAAATCATCACGTAAAAAGTGAATGAATACCAACTATACAATGACGAAAATTCTACATTTACCAGGGTTTTACTTCAAAATGAGTTAGAATTAAGGTTCGACTTTGATTCTTATAATTTATTTAAAACAGCTTGATAAAAGAGTTGTGCATTCGGTTTCAATGCTGTTTAAAACAAAACTTATGTAACAAGTCTTCTTCAAAAAAAAAAAAGAAGTTAAGGTATAACACACGATTATATATATTTTTTAATCTATGGCGAAAAAAATAAAACAGTTCTTAAAAATAAATCAAAATTAAAAATTTTCCTGAGAAGATCAGGAAATTTACCAAAAGTGAGTTTCCTCTGATGTTCGAAACAAAATAAATTTGTAGAACAGCAAAATATCAGTACTCTGTGTTTTTAACTTATAAACACTAACTTGGGAGGCAAAATATTAATTAAACACTTAACTATATTTTAAATAGGTACATTTTAATTCAAGGATGTGTATCTAAAGCTTCAGCTTTGTGTTTAAAGAGATTTTCAGCCTTCCTTAACAATCAGAGATTGAGCAAGAATTTATTAATATATGCAGTTCTAATTAAACAAATTTCTGAGTTCTTCAGTCCCCATGCAAAATTTTAACTGTCATTCAGTAACATTTTCTAATAGCAGTAAATGCGTTTAAATATTCTGTCCTTTAAGAAAGTTGAGACTCTTTTTCCTTATAGAATAATTAGCGATGATTTCCCCTCCCCCACTCCCTAGTGACTTGAGAGAAGAATCAAGTTGTGTCAGTGAAACAATACAAGATAACTGAGGTGTCAAGGAGACTATCATTTTCATTCGTGTGCGCCCTCGGGAGGAGAAGAAGAGTCCTTTGTTAAGGATCGCGATTAAATCTGTTTTGCCCCAATTAATATTTTTGATATTATTTGAATAAAGTTTTATATACACAGTAACATTTTCTATCCCTTCAAAAACTAAGAAATAGCGAAGATATTTTTTAAATATTTCTGCGGCTTATTGCAAAAACAACCAAAGTCTTAATATTATAATGTTGGAAATTAAGCTTACTATATAATAATAATTTTAGCTACCTACATAATTAGCAACATTGATTACTGCAAATGTTGAACTTTAAAAAATAAATAAATTGCATCAATTCTACAAAAGTAACAAAAATGCTCTACAAACAATTAAATTTTAATCACCATAAAATAAACAAGATTTGATTAGAAAACTTGTTTAGCTCTTTTGTTTAAAATGTAAAATAGTTTGTTATTTTTTTCAGCTAAAAAAGAAAATTTTTATAGTAAAATTATTCAAGAGATATTTTAGCTCATACTATATAACTTACTTTCCCATCTTATTAAAAATATTATTGAATATACTAAGAAAGGAAAAAGACGTTTTAAAAAATATTAACCTCTTTTTCCCATCAAAACCATGGTAAATATTAGAAGAACGTACACATATTTTTATATATCGTATTTTTCCAAACATTAAATTATATTCACATGTAATTTCATCAATAGATTTTGGTAACGTAAAAATTTTTCTAAGAAATTTGATCTTAGGGTTCCTTATAAAGAAATACTACTACTGCTTAACTTAACTGAATGGCGCAACAGCCCATGAAGGCCTACTGTACCCAATTCAGTATACGCAACCTTGGACCCTAAAGTGCATGAGAAAATGCTCCGGTCAAGAAGTCAGCCTGACGCGAAACCCCCAATGTTAAGTTCCCAAGCAAGCTAGGTACTCATTTTATCGACCCACTGAAGGTATGAGTCAACCTTGCCCAGCCCGGGGTTTGAATCTCGGATCTGTGATGGTGAAGCGCAATGCACTAACCACTCAGCCACTGGGTTTCACTAATACTACTACTTAATTGAATAATAACACATGATATGTATATTTTCATGTAAATCATTTTAATCTAAAGTACCAACGCTTTGAAATGGGCAAAATTTTGTCAAGTTCAAAAAAATATGTCACATAATTTTCAAAGAATAACAATATACTTCCTTTTGAGTAAACTCAAGCTGAGGAAGATAATTGTGGGGAAAAAATAGTATTTCCCCTAACATTTACATTTTTTTCCATTTCATTTCACATTTTTTACACCAAGCAAAATTTCAGGAACAGATAAATAACCAATGGCTTAAAAGTATTTAATAATCCAGATATTTAAATATATACTTAAAAAAAAGTTCGTTTTATAAATAATAAATATATAAAGAAAAATATCTTTCTTTTTCGAAAATTCGAGCATATTTACGAATGTAAATATGTTCGAATGAAAAATAAATTCTAAGAATTAAGTTAAAGATTTAAATAAAACGAAATATTTGCTTATGGGTCACTATGTTTTATTCAAGACATGCGAATTGAAAAACAGCTGACACATACCACTCACGCATACACGCACGCAAAAGTTATTTTATCTTTTTTAATTTAACCGCTACTGCCAGTGGCGAAACAAAGAATATTAGCCCCTCCCCCCACTGCAAAGTCAGTTTTTTCCTTGGATATTTTATAAATTGGTTAAATATGCACTTGGCATCAGTCAATCTTTGGGCCCCCCGCAGTGAGGGGGTTGCGGGGGTGTATGTTACGCCACTGAGATTATGGCTATCATCAAATATATATTTAACGTTAAGAGCGAGAGAAAGAAAGACAGAGAAAAGTGAGAGAGAGATCTTAAGGAATTATTCTTTGGTATTTATTTTTGAATAAATTTTGAAACTTGAATGTTAAAAAAATCGCATCATTTTTAATTCGAAAGAATTTTCAACTGTTTTAGAAATGCGAGTATTAATTAGCATCAAAAACAATACTTTCAAAAACAAAACATTTGAGGAAATATATAATTTCCTCTTTCTTTACATGGTAGTGGAAGTTTATGATAGAAAGTTTACGATAAATCGAGTTTTATGAGTAAATTATCTCAGGGATCTTGAATAATTTAATTCAAAACATACGATACACATATAAGGAAAAATAGATATAATAATTACATTTCACATCACGTTTAAAATACGCACATTACAATGAACGTAACTGTTTAAAATGTTAAGCACCAGTTCTTGAGATACCGAATTAATAACAATTTATCCTTATAGATGGCGTAATAGTAGCGCATCACGCTTGGAGTTAAAATTTCACGTTTTTTCTCTCTTTTACTTTTTTAATACATATTCTCTTATACTTTTTTTTTTCTAGAATAAGACTGCTATCGATAAAGAAAAGACGCAGAGCGAGTATATAATAACTATTACATTTGTAAAAAAAAACACTATTGACTTTTTTTACGTAAGTAGACAATATAATACTTTTTCTATAAATTTGAGTATGGAGCTCTTTTGTTTACAAGCAACAAGCATGAAAGGTTGTCAGTTTCAATGGAGTCTGTTGTTCGCTTGTACAATACATTTAGGAGAAAGATGTCTACATTTTTACTTTCCTTAAACTTGTTTCGTCTCTAGGAGCCAGTTCAAGGGCTATTGTTGCACATGTCGTACAGGTGTTGATGGTGATCTAAAATTGATAGAAAGACGGCGGCACATGTGCATTATATTTATTTATTTCTGCCTCGATTGGGGGAAAACCCTTTCATAGAATTCTAAATTCAGTAATTGATCATCAAATGCATTTTAATGAGAAGGATATTTTTTATTTGGTATGAAAAAAATTAGCTTAGGTCAGAGAGGTCGACAAACCGCGGTTCGCGAGCCGCATGTGATTAATCATAAGAACGGTTGCAGCTCTTTAGACTTCCAGCTGTATGAATTATAAAAAATATATTCATATCTACTTAAAATATTGTTTTCTTCCTCTTTCTATATTCTTATTGTCTATTGAAAGGAATTTATCTTTCATTTTTGGTCTACAATGAAACATTTGAACGACTTAAGATTTCTGTATTAAATTGTTTTCGGTTGACAAAGTGTATTGAGAATTAGAGGAAAAAAAATTAGAATTAGTTTTAAAGTAGTAAAGGGGTCTATAATTTATTGGTAGAAAAACCACCTTGGGAAGACACTCTTCTAAGTGATTTCTAGCAAATTTTGCTTCCTTCCATACATAAGTTAAGGAGCACACTTGAATGTGAGCAATAGATACACATAATCCCCCATCAGAAGTGATAAATACGCATATGGCATTTTGTGACATGCTTAAGGTATCCGATAACTTGCGACAACTTTTTTTTAAAAAAATGGAGATAAGGGGGATTTTTTTTTGTTGTTGTTTTTAGATTTGTTTAGTACATTTCAACAAAAATATGCTAAAATTAAGAAGAGAAAAAGAAATTATTATTACTAAAACGGGAAAAAAAGGGTAAAAATTTTCAAAAAATAACATAAAAGCGGCCTATTCTGTTTCAAAAGTTTTTGAACAAATTTTCAGTTTTTCAATTCTGATGTGTTGCTATGTTATTCATTTTTGAAATGACCTTCAGGTTAAGAGATATTTTATTTTTTACAAAAACTAGAGCACTTTATCTTAGTTATTATATGCAATTGGTTAAAAAAAAACATTGATTATATTAACATAAAGGACCAGTGGCGTAACGTACACCCCCGCACTGCGGGGGGGGGCAAGGCATCTAGGGGGCCCAAAGCCTGACTGACGCCATGAATGTTGATTTTCTCAAAATTCCCTTTGCATTTTTTTAAAATCGAATTTTTAAGCGATTTTCCAATTGGCGATCTAAAGTCATTCAAAATCAAAACTTTAATACGCTTATTAGATATCTTTGATCCAATAACCAAATAAAAAAAAAGATTTTTATTTTCTGTAATCCTTGCGACGAGAGAGAGATATTTTCTTCAGCGGGTTTTCTTTTTAAACCAAAATTACTAACAGATAAAACAAAAATCAGACTCAAAATCGTATAAAATGCTAGGAGGAAGAAAAAACAATTCATCACTGTTTTTTTTTTCAGTGTACCTTACATTAGCTGTAGGGAGAAGGGGGAAAAAAGATATGATTTACTTTTTTCACGACGCAGAGTAACTAATTGCCGTCTTTAGTCCCCCCCCCCCCATGTATTTCATTTTCATCTATCGAAGTCATAAATAACGCACATCTGTTATGCATTTTTCAAGCAAAATAGTATTACGTTAATTCGAAAAGCATAGAGAAAATTTTAAATGATCATTTGGTCTAGATTTATGCGTATTCCATCAAATGAAGCATAATGAGAGAAGAAAGCATAATGGAATGTTTCAGTTTTTTATTTCTTTTTTCATGGAATCATTTTTGCATCATACAAAGAACTCTTCTTTTTAAAAGTTGCAGTATTTATGCTAGAATATAGTCAAACTTTAGATCCTCTTAGGATTTAGAAACCAAAAGTGATAAGGTAAGTGATACTTTTTTTTCCATAAAAATTTGACATCGAAAATTATTTACAGTGTTCGTCGCTCACAGTATCTTGGTGTTCGTTTTTATTTAAGTTACCAGGTCATCTGTCGTTAGATTTCCCATTTTAATGAATATTATAAATACTCTCTAATGTTATACATTATTTACTTCGTTTACTCAGACTCCGGTTGATTTTGTATTCAGTTATAAGTTAAATATTAAATATTTTTACGTGATATTATGTTATGGTTTGGCAATCCTTTTTTTTCCATATATATCTATAAACACTTACTTGAAAAAGTTGCGTTCACCCATAACAAATCATACAAAAAAGGTAAAAAATTTAATAGAAATATAATTTTTTTTCTCACAATATTTCATGAATTTGTTTACTATTATTTTTATATTGAGCATGTAAGAATTCGTTTATTTTGAATTACAACTGCATAAGAGTACGGGAGTTTTGTGGCAAAGTACACACACAAATCGTAGGCAGAAAAAGTGTGCGTTCACTATTTGAAATATTCTTGATATTTTTATCAACAGGCATTATAGGTTTTCCGAGTTTTTGCATTCCGTTGTCTAGTAAAATAGCTTAAGAGAGTTGTGACGAAATAATTTGAACGTTTTTGTGAGATACGAAGCAATGGAAGGAAATGAAAAATAAAAGGAAGGAAATTAGTATCAGTGAACGTAAAATCGTTGTGAAAATATGGAAAGATGGAAGAAGTCGTCAAGATATTGCCTGATCCGTTGAACAGCAGTATTCATCTGTCCAGCGTGTTATTAGCATCTTTAAATCAACAGGAGTTTACATATCCAAACCTCGTTCAGATCGTTCATCTAAACTCACAATCAGAGAAAAACCAAGTATGATATCCTTGGTGAAAAAAAGATCCACTTTTAAATGCAACTCAAATAGAAGCAGACATTCACGAGAAGTTTAAGAAAAACATTTGTGCGGATACTGCAAGAAAAATCTCGGAAAAAGGCCGGATACCGTAGTCGACTGTCTTGCAGAAAGTCTTATATTTCAATGGCCAAAAGGCTGAAACGGATAGCTTTTGCCAAAAAAACATATTCATAAGCCTCCGGAGTTCTGGTGGACTGTGATATACTCCGATGAGAGCAAATTTTGCGTTTTTAACAAAAAAGGTCTTAAGAAGAGAAAACTTTGCACAGCGCTTCAAAAAGAGTATTTAGAACCAACGGTAAAGCTCGGCGGTGTTATGGTGTGGGGGCGCATGGGGGGGGGGAGAATAATGGTGTTGGAGTATATCGAATCAATTATGAACAAATATGATTATCTCGATATATTGAAAACAATTTAAAGGAAAATGCCACCAAACTTGGCCTAGGATTGTCGTTTCGTTTCCAACACGACAACGATCCTAAGCAAGACGCTGAGATTGTGAAGCTTTGGCTCCGGTATAATGTCCCAAATCAACTTGTGACGGGGCTATTCGCGAGATATTCTAACTAATCCTCTTGGGGAATCTTTGGGGCTAGCATATATTCTAATTCACAGCCTTTCAAGAAAAACACGAGATAGATATGTGTTAATTAGTTCGATTATATAAAGTCTATATATATATATATAGGTTTTTAGATGTAGAAAGGGAGAAGGGAGCCGTGAAGCTGTCAAGTAAGTTGAACATTGGAGAATTAACTTCACAAACTTAGCGCGCGTTTAAAAGGTGTAATCTCTGAGATTAAATTATTAGATTGAAGTTTTAAGATAGTAGATTTAGAATCGGCCTGAGGTCATTAGTGATTGTTCTCCTTATCCATTTCTGGTAGTCGGGTTTACTTGGAATTGAGTATTAGGATTAATCGACGTTTTAGAGATCACTCCTAGGTTTCTTCTTATAATTAAACTTGTGTTTAAGTGTTTATTCAGAGCTTGAATAAATCTATTTGTTATTATGGCGTTTGTTGGTGATGTTTCGTTTCCCCCCACACTTAGAGACGCGCCGGACAGAGGGAGAGGGGTCCCAGTTAGGACCCCTACCCCACAAACTGCACTCGCCTTCGCAGTCACCTGGTCTGAATCCTATAGAGCACCTATGGGATTTTCTGGAGCGTAGGATTCGTCAACACGATATGTCTAGCAAGGATACGTTGAAGAGTGTTCTTAAGGACGAGTGAGAGAAGATAAGCCGAAAAAACCACTAGACTTGTTAATTCATTGCCGAAACGACTTCAGGAGGTTTTCAAAAGACGGGGCTATTAAATATTCAATGTAAATTATCCAACCAGCTATTAAATAGCTTATTATCCTTCTAAATAATTTTTATAGTTACTACTAAAACAGTGAAAGCAGACTTTTTCTACTTCATTCTTGTTGGTATCGCTACAAACCTGTCTTAATTTTAAAAGCTATGAAAACAAACCGAGTAAACTTTTGTTTAGAATGAATTAATAAAATATAATTTTAAAATTTTTTTCCAATTCCAGTTTTTAAATTTTTTTTTCCGTGGTTTATGTAAGCAGTAGTGGGTGAACGCAGAATTGTTCTCGCAAGTATATAAAGATATATATATAAGATCCGGCTTGGGGCCCAAGACCTGACCGGGGGGGGGCCGGATTATTTTCCGTTACGCCACTGTAAGGGACTGTAAATTTTATAATAAAATATTGATAAATCTTAAGGTTAAAACACTTCTACTAATATACAGAACATACACAAAAAGTTTCAGTTAATTATTTTCAAAACTTTTTCAGCAATCGTGGGCTCCGTTTGAGCCTTTTCAAAAAACACATTTCGAGTAAAACGCGTTTTAAAGTATGACATCTTGCTTCAAGTAATGGAATCTGCTTTTACTAAAACAGTTGTAGTTTTTGTTCTAGTGAACGGAAAATAATAAAATTGGTATTTTTATAAAGCTAATAAGATGACCTATACAGAAAAATTATAAAAAAAGTTGTCAATTTTTAGCAAAATTCACAATTTTAGGTTAGTCGGATACCTTAAACGTCAATAAAAAGAAAGCTAAAATGTGACTTTTGTATGAAGATACCCTCAAAGTCTATTTTAATTATTAGAGTATACATGATACTTTACGATACAGTTCTTACGCTGTTGTTGGTGGGAACATTTCTTGTGACGCAGGAAAATTTAATTGCTAATATTATGATATTTTGACAATTTTAGTTCTTGTACTGAGTGAAAAAATTAAAATACCTCCGACAGCTCTTAGTTTTGGAAGGAACGGAAAATGCTACATTGTGTCAAGCTTCTTTCAGATACTATAAAATTTATCAATTAATTTGCCTCCTGCTCACACGTATGTGGCTCTTTTTTAAAATGGTTCGTTGACTCCTTAGTCTTGTTTCACTTATAACTTGGCTCTTCTCCAGTGGCGTAAATTACAGCCCTGTAATTCCCTCATCACGGGGGCCTAAGACCTATATTAGCTTATGGTCTTGTCAGGGGCGTAGCTACCACCGTATTAGTCGTATCAATGATACGACTAATGGGGCTACAGGGGCCCCAACATGTGTAACTACAGTTCCACTAACAGGGCTCCCATGTCTAAAAAAGGGCCTGAATGAATTTTAATACAGGCCCCCCTCAGAGCTAGCTACGCCAGTGGATCTTGCAATCCTTTGTAAGATCTGGCCTTAGGGTCTAAAACCTGACTTTGCAGAGGGGACCTAATATTCTCCGTTACGCCACTGCTCTTCTCTCCAGAAGTTTGCAAACCTCTAGGTCAGCTGATGCATGATGAAAAAGGCTGCAGTTATTATATCCTTATGAATAACAAAAATATTCAATTAAGTTTCGCCTAGGTTAAAGGTCTTTTACTATAAAATAGTGCAGGATTATATGTGATATAATTATTTCCAGATTTTGATTAAAAATGTGTGAATTGAAATAATTCCAACTACTTAACAGGTTGTTAGTGTGGTGTTGTTGCTAACGCCACTTGTCTGACGTAGCCAGGTGGCCGCGGTAGCCTAGTGGCCAAAGTAACGGACTCGTGGCAGGCATGTCATGAGTTTGAGCCCAGTGCCGCTGAAGACCCGCCATGTAATGGAGCGATGCACGTTAAATCTGTCGAGAGCTCAAACGAGCTTCTGTTGGTGTGGTGTGGTAGTTTGGAGAGGGGGTGCCAGCTCATGTGTTGTCCTCGTCACTTGAGCATGGTTCAAAATTACGAGGTCCGTCGGTCCTTCGCCAAAAGCCCTCGAGTAGCTGAACCGTGCGATGTTAATATTAACTCACTCATTGACGTAGTCAGATCGAGATCCACGAAATTCATCGCGGGAAAGGACTAGTTGTACGCCTGTCGTTATCCGTAGCTTTGAGCACCATACAGGCGACAGTACGTTTGGGCTCGGTTCAACCCCAATTTTGAGGGAGAACACTGTGGAGGTAGTCAGGGGCCTCCCACCTCTCTTCCCCTTCCACTTATTTCAGGAGAGGACTTGTAGCTCGACGGTTATTTAGAGTACCCCCATGCCGAAAAGTAGCTATACATTTACAAACATCCATATTTTCGCCGGGATTCGAACCCAGACCCAGAGGCATAGCAGTCAACGACACTATACCGGATAGGTTGCCCTTAACAGATTAGAGAAGATGCTTTCTAAAATTCACATTAATTCTTTACTATAAAAATAAAAATTCGCATCCTAAGCTAAGAAAGGATCTGAAAAGAAAAACTGTTAAATATAGTTCTAAACTTTACCTAATAAATGGCGATTTGAAAACATTATCTACACCAAATAGTCTTATGAAATTTTTTGATATATATATTCAAGAAGGAAAAAAATTAAATTAAAACTAGTTCTCTTGACTAGATATATACAAAGAAAGGTGAAATTATATGATAAAAATATTACAAAAGAAAAATAACTATACCAATATTATAGTCAATTGATTGGTCTATTTATATTTCATGAAAACATGAAATATGACTTAAATCGAATAATAATTACTTATTCACAATAAATGGATTGTGGTATACAAAGTAATCTACTAATTTTGATAATAAATTTGGAATGATATATTTCCTTCTGTAATATTTCTTTTTAAGAGAAAAATGTGTCTATTTTGTAAACAAAAGTAGCCAGCGAACATAAACTGAAGGAAGAAAGTAAATTCCAACTTCCTTTGACTATCACGAAAAAGAGAAGGAATATTACATAACGAGTGAAGGAAGTCTATTCGGAGACGAATATAAGTGGTCACGAATGGCATTTTTTATTTTTACAATTGTAAAGAGATGAGACAAAAAGACTTACTTATTTAGCTTCGCGCGTATTCTGTTTCAAAATAGTCAAATGATTAAGGAATATCTCAGTAGCTTTTGGTAGAGGCATATAAGCTGAGATCTCTGGAATTAAAGGATGGCAACACAAGATTTTTCTAGCATCAAGATGCAAACACCAAGAATGTCCTATATATGTGATATATATATATATATTATATATATATATGTGATATATATATATATATATTATATATATATATGTGATATATATATATTATATATATGTGATATATATATATGTGATATATATATATATATATACAGTCGACTCTCACCAATTCAAACCTTCGATAATACGAACCTCTCGCTAATTCGAAGTATATGCGTACCCCCTAGAAAAGTTATTTGGGTACACTCAATATTTCGAAGTAAAATCTGCGGCTGGCCTGACTACAAAGAGTGATAATTTGAAATGATCTTACATAGCTTTTGACAATTCGAACACTCACTATCATGCAGAGTCCTGTAGCAAACAGGTTGGAGCTTGTTTTTTTTGTGTTGTATTGTCTCTGCGTGTCTCCCTGTAACGTAGTCCCTTTGATGACCATTTACCTGTCATGCCTTTTTGTGTTTTCCGGTTCCTCAAGCAAAAAGACACTTTTATTGCTTTCCTTCTTCAAGTGGACAATAGACCGGCCGCACCTGTTGTCAGCCGTCCATATCGTTTGTTTCACACGGGCCTTTCTATACATGTATTCAGAAAGGATGGACCTCTATTATGAAGAAGAGATGTGTAAGATTGTGTACTTTGCGTCCGAAGGACATGACGATTTATGACTCATCTATGTGACTATGGCATGTGACACCAAATAGAGCATAGGCCGTATTGTATCTTTCCTTGAAGAACCAATGGTGTTGGGGACAGTGTCTGAGGGAACCGATAATAGATTTAACATATTTTTAAAGGTAACAGTTTTTTTTCGTCAAAAAAGATTAATTATGCACAGTATGTATTCTTTTATAATTGTTTTTAGTATATAAATGTATTATTTTAATACAAGGCTTTTAATTTCGATATAATATTTATATATTGTATATTATGTACTGTTTAAAAATACTTTAAAATAATTTTATACATACTCACAATTTTTGTTTTATGACATAGTTTCGAATTTAAATGTGTTTAAAAAAACTTTCCCTTGTGTATTTTGGGAGTTTTTTCCTACCCTCTTGATAATTTGAACTTTAATATAATCCTCTTAATACGCATGACCACAGTAGACTAGTGGCATAGTTACGATCTCGTGACCGGCGTGTCATGAGTTCGAGTCCTAGTACACTGAAGACCGGCCTTGAAGAGGGGCTGATGCCCTTTAAATCCGCTGTGTCTCAAAGTCTTCCCCCTGGCATGGTGTGGTAATTTGGAGAGAGGGTGTCAGCTTAAATGTCTTCTTCGTCACTTGACAGTGGTTGAAAATTTCGAGGTTCGTCGATAATAGCTGTTACCTTGCTTCGAAGTGTAAGGTTAATAAACAATGGATCAATCGTAACACAAAAGTTAAGAAACATGATTAAGCTTTATCCGCAATTATAATTATATTTCTCATGAAATAAGAAATTATTTTACAAAGTTTGAAAGATAATCAATCTACATTTTATTTTGATGGGTTACAGAATTGATCAAGTCTGCTGTATATTTTTCTCGCTAAATAAGATAATTTTTGTATGAAAGATATTAAAATCAAGTATTGCTAGAAAATCTTGTAGTATTTTTCTAGAGTATTTAGAGTTTGTTCATGTAATCTTTAAGTCAATTAAAAACAAATTCAATGGCTTGACTTGTTTCATATTAATTCCAGATTAAGAAAGGCGATGAACAGCATTCTTAGTGGGTTTTCAGTTAATGAAATATGATTGCATAAAATGGAAATGGGACAACAAAAGAGCTCAAACAGTATATGTAAACCTTAATCTTAGGTTGTAGGACATTTTCATGATTAGTTGTAAATATTCTCAATGAATGGGGAAGCGAAAACGCCCTCTGTCCTTAACAGAAGTGTTAACGCATAATTCTAGACTGAAGTACGTGCGATGAATTATTCATCATTAAAAGTCATCAACATCGGAAATAAAGTACGGTACTTTAGGTCAAAAATTTCTAATTTCCATACCACTAAGAGTACCAATTCTTACCAGAAATTTCGTTTTCAGCATGTGAGTTTTTTAACAACCCTGACCGTCTTTCAAATAATTAAGTTATTTTTAGCCATACATACAAAAGTATACTAAGAGAAATTGTGGCAAAAAAAATTGCAAAATTGAGGTGAACGTGGTGGCAACGAACTTGTGCACGCGAAAAAGAAAACCCTTTTTCTTTTTCGTAATTAAATTTTAAGCAGTAAAGGGATAAATATCTTAGTAGGAACAAAAAAAAGGTTCTGGTAAGAGTTTCAATAACGGTCATAAACTACATGGTCTACTACAGAGTTGCAAGCAATTTTTATATCCTTTTGTACGATAAAATAACTTTGCATTCTAAAAATAAAAGTGCATTAAATATTATCAGCAAAAGCATTAACAAAATTGACTAATTTTTAAAAAGTATGCACAAAAGTATTTGAAAAAAAAATGTAACTTTACATAACCGATGATTGTTAATTTAAATTTTTTCTTATTTGCTCCCATGTGTGCATATGATTATATAGATACATAATCGTTTCTTACCTTTAAAAAAGTACATGTAGAAATACCGGATATATATCAACCTTGAAGGGAATGCTTAATTTGCCAAAACAGGATTCCAAAAGGAAATCTGTTATTCTTATTATTTTTCTTGAAAGTATTAAATAACAAATGCTTCCCCTAGTCATTGCAGCCCGTAAGTTATTCAGAAAACTTGAGCTTCAATCATTTCAGAAGAGTATGCTCTTTTTAAAACTTCTACTTATAAATGTAATTGAAGGAAAGGATTTGTCTTATTTTAAAATTTTCTTATGGCCTTAGCAATCGTAAAAAGATTACAGTTCCCTACCCTTCAGTATTTCTAAAACTCTTACGAGAAGGTGTTTTTGTTCTCCATAGTTAACTACAGTTGTTCTCTACAACTATTGTTTTAAATCATCATGTGACTTGTCTGCATTCTACTAAACCTATCTGCTTACAACTAAATCGTATGATGAAGCTAATTTTATGTATCATATATGATACCTTATGCAGTGTATCTTGCATGTGTATTTAATGAACTCGATTCATTGTATAATGCACTAGCATATTAAAATAGTTTAACTAAAAAAACATGAATGTGTTTAAAACTCAAAATAACTTGTATAAATATGGAGATCCATTTGTTTTTGTCAGAATCAAATTTAACGCTCAAGGCTTCGGAAAACATGAAATCATGAACATTTACGTTGTGGAGCTTGCGAGATGTACTTCCAAGTTTTTCAAAATGATACGTTCAAATAGTTTAACTTTTATTCCAAATAATTTAGTTTATATAAAGAATGATTTTTAAAAAGTGATGCTGCATTTCTCAAGTAAATAACTTATTAATCCCGGTATATAATATATCTTAAATTTTAATTTAAACATTCATTGTAATTTCTTCTAAAATATTATTCAGAATCTTTTACTTAGTTCAAGATCTGGGATACAATAAATGTTTAAAAATCAAGAAATTTTCACAAAAAATATTTGAAAACTCTTCATATATTGCTATGCACTAAGTTCACATTTGTTTAAGCGATGCTCTTATCTTATAAGATATCCGGAAGAGAGAATGATTTCTTTTCAGAACACTCTGCTTTGAAAGAAAGTATTGACAGCAATTTATTTTTCTTATAATGACGTATATTGCAAGTGTTTAATTTTACACTTTATAGGATTCTTATCTGTACTAAATTGCGCATCAGATCAAACCTCTCTCATGGAAGAATGATAATATTATGGTGCAACAAAAAAAGTAACTTAAGATTGTAAATAACATTATTTCCTCTAATAAAGAAAGGCATGTTACAGGAAATATTAAGAAAATTTCTCTACAAGCAATAAGTAAAATATTAGATAAAAATTTTAGATAATTCTCCTTTTCATAGTTCGGCATTTTTTAAATATTGTATGCAATTTCTTACCAAAGATTTCATGCATTCTCCGTCCATGATGGGTTCTAATTAATATACATAACAGTTGTAACACAACGAGAAGTTGCTAAAATAACTTGTAATTATTTTAAATTTCTCAACAAATGTTGGATCTCCAATCAGATATTAATTATACGAGAAAAAGAACTAGTTTACATCAAAAGATATGAAGTGAAGAAAATATATATTCTATAAGTACCATTTTACTTATCTTGAGAGTAAAATAGAAAAGTCTCTTAAGTTGAATTAATTTTCTCAATATTAGTATTTTACTTTATGTATAGGAAAAAGAATTATTATGCATAAACTAATGCTGTTTTGTGAGGATAATATTTAAAAAAAACATTTACATGAAATACTTTGTTTCTTGAACCAAATATATACATGAAACAGAAAAAAATTCGAAGTATCTCATTTCCAGAAACATTTACATCTCTTAAAATCTTTCAAATATTCTAAAAATATTATATCTTCATCTTTGAAGTACTGTGAACTAATAAATGATCTCAATAAACTCTAAAGATTGAAATTTTGAAAAAAAAAAGTCCAAAAATAAGAAGCAAAAAATATAAAACTATAAAAGGAAAATATGAATCAAGTGTTTACAAAATATATAAATTCGAATATAAAGGGATTATAAAGCTTTTTTTACTATTGGAATCGGGATGAAAGCCAGATCTAACACGTAAAAACGGAATGAAAACTTAATCTTGACTTAAAATGAAAATATTATTATCATGCAAAGATAACTAATACAGAAAAAGGAATTAATTCAGAATAGTTTGATCTAAAGGTTTTTAGCTATTTCGGTTTGTATGTGTGATCTATATTATAATTTAATACATTACTGATTAAAATTTTTAATTCTACATATAAGCGAAATCTATGGGCTAGTCAAGAAATATTTGCTGAGAAATTAAAATTGTTTTTCTTATTTTTTAATGTGTGTGTGGGGGCATGTCACAATAATTGAATCTTACTTAAATTTGTATTTACATTTAAATAATATTTCTTTAATATGACAACAAAAGCATCAGTATAAAATGGTTTTTCAGTATGCAATCAGTATGCAATTTGACATTTGGACTTACCTAACATTAACAAAATGCGTGTCGTTGATAAAAGAAATCGAATTCAAAAGATCCTGACAGCTGTTTCGGAAGATATTGTATATGAAACAAATCAATTGATCTAGTTTTTAAAGTCCATATCTACTTTTGACGACCTTCTAACGTATTTCACAATAAGATTTTACGTCATCTCGTATCTGTGAACGACTTATGTAGCTAATAGCCTAGTTGCAATGAAATATTTTCAAAAAGGTTAACACTGAGCGATCTCCAACGCTATCTTTCTATAATGTTCTGTTTTAGTTACTTCGTTCCTTACAGGTTAAACGGAAAGTATGATACGATTGTTTGTTTACCTGTAATCACTTGATTGTTTATTTTAAGGAATAAAGTAGATGTTCGAGATTTTGTAGAACTTTTTTCCCCAGGAGCCAGTATTATTTTTAATGTGATGCCATATTGGTCGATATCATTTGCTTCAATGAAATTTTAAAGTCTAATTTCCTCCCCAGATGAAAGCACCTAAGTTCTGACGATGTGAAACAGTACCAGGAATTTAATTTTGCCGAGAACAACCAAGCACTCTCAGGATCTTAAATATGCCGCATAATCATACGACATGGACGCTGTCGATGTCTTACATCAGGAGAATCCACCGACTTTTGGGCCGGGGTTGAACCCACAAACTTGGGGATAGAAGGCCAGCGCCAAACCAACTACGCCACCCAGCCAGCAATTTTTAGAATTTAAGTTATTTAAATTTTTCCAGACAGAAAATATTGGGATAGTGTAAATCTATCTCATATTGAAATCAACTTTTTTAAGACTGAATTCATTGCTTAGAAAAGAAAAATTATTGCTAATTAACGTCGAAATTAAAAGTAACATGAAGGTTATTGACGATAGACCTCTTAATTTTGAGCCACGGTCAAGTGTAAGGTCACGTACGGTACAGTTTGAACTACGGTCAAGTACCCCTGAGCTGGCATCCCACACTATAAACTCCCACTAGACTCAAATATGATGATTGTCTACCTTGACTGATTTAAAGTGCACCATCTCTCTACACGATGAATCTTTAGACAAAACTTTGGAGACACTGCCTTATGAATTAGTTGTAACTCTTAATCCGTTGATATTATGTAAAACCATTAAAAGGCACATAAACATGAAAAAGGAAATGCGAAAGATGCAATCAATGAAGCTTTTGTTCGATGAATTAATTAATACTCTTTATAAACTAATATCATACACAATTCCTGAAGGGCGTAGTAATAGAGGAATGATTATAATAAAAAAATAAATATTTAGTAAGCATCGTTTCATGAAATGATTTACACTCTTAATGCGTTAAATTTATGCACAGCTGTTGGAGAACTGATGAATATAAAGAAAAACTCATAAAATAAAAAGAACTTATACTCTTTATGGATAAAATTCACCCTCTAGCAAGGTTTCATTAATTAACTATTTGGTATTGTTTCCCTCCAAGATATTATTCAATAGTTGACTTGTTGAAAGTATCACCGCTACTCCTTTTAAAAACGCATATTACTGCTTTGTTATTCAAATGTACCGTATATTAGAGAAAGAGGGGTGAATTTCAAAACATATTATTTTTTGGCTATTGACATGTGGAGTCAATGGAGACACATTAAATATGCGTCAATGACTCCATATTGATATATCAGTATTCGGCTGCGTCAGTGGATGCATTTTAAGCACATTAGCCTCTTCAGTTGAAGTTTATTTGTTCGATAACGAATAAACAAACAGATGTTTACAGTTACTTGTTTACCTCTTTTTCAAAAATATCTTCTTGTTATCTTTTTGATATCAATTCCATTGTTATTAGTCTCTCGTTCGATATCTTTGAAGGATTTTCTAAGGAATATACTCTGCACTCACGTAAGCATTTTATTATTTCTCTCTAAGGTCGACGAACTATTATCTTTTTATTATCTCTATTATAGAAAAAGTTAAAAAAAGATCAGATAATAATTTTGAAGAATTTATAGACTAACTATAATAAATATCAACACGTCAATCCAGAATATTATCTCGTAATACTACATCACTTTTCTGAATATATGCTTTTAACTATATTACTACTTAGGTATCTTACAACCCTAAAATTGTGAATTTTGCCAAAAATAGACACATTTTTTATGATTTTATTTTACAGGCCAACTTATCAGCTTTATAAAAATACCAAGTTTATTGTTTTCCATTCACTAGAACAAAAACTATAAGTGTTTTAGTAAAAGCAGATGCCATTACTTTAAGCAAGATGTCATACTTTAAAACGCTTTTTACACGAAATGTGTATTTTTGAAAATGCTCAAACGGAGACAGTGATTGCTCAAAAAGTTTTGAAAATAATTAACTGTGAAATGTTTGTGTGTATGTTTTGTATAATAGTGTAAGTGTCTTTAACCTTCAAATTAATCAATCACTGTTTTATTATTAAATTTACAGTCCCTTATATTAATATAATCACTGTTTTTTTAAGAAATTTCATGTAATAACTAAGAGTGCTCTAGTTTTTGTAAAAATTTTAATATCTCTTATTCTGATGGAAATTTCAAAAACGGATAACATAGCAACATTACAGTTAAAAAGTTGAAAATTTGTTCATAAACTTTTGGTACAGAATGGACCGTGTTTATGTTATTTTTTGTAAATTTTTACCCATTTTTTCAAAGGCCGCGGTGGCCGAATGGTCTAGGCATCGGATCATGGCTAGCGTGTCATGAGATCGATCCTAATACCACTAAAGATCCGCCGTTTAGGGGAGCGTTTCACGCAAATCTGTCGAGAGCTCAAACGTCCTCCCGTTGGTGTGGTAGTTAGGAGAGGGGGGGTACCAGCTCAGGTGTTGTCCGCGTCACTTGACCATGGTTCAAAATTACGCGGAACGTCGCCAAAAGCCCTCGTGTTGCTAATCAGTGCGACGTTAATATTCTCTCACTCACCCATTTTTTCAATTTTAGTAATAATAATCTCTTTTTCTCTTCGTAATTTTAGCATATTTTTCTTAAAATGTACTAAACAAATCTAAAATCACAAAAAATCCCCATATCTCCATTTTTTTTTAAAAAGTTGACGCAAGTAGAGTCGGATACCTTAAATATTAGCTAAATATCAATTCATTCGTATCTGCTAGCAACTATCTACGAACAAGATAAAGGAAAAAAATTACGTTTAGGAAATGTATTATACAGTTTTCATTTACCCCGAAAGGCAGTTATTGATACTAGGTAACAGATAGAAGTTATCCCAAGCTTTGAATCTATTTTTAGCAAAAGATCTTACACACACACACACACACAATGGCAGATCATATATACATCGTATCCAGATGCAATTTCGTAGAAAGGAGGAAAGTTGAAAATTAAATTTCGAAGAATCAATGACGTTGTTCCCCAGTTTCCTGCGTCTTGAAAATGCAGTTGGCGGCATTTTTTTCGAAATGCATTGCAAAAAATTTAGGTAATTTATCTTCTTCACAAATGAAAAATAGAATTGACTGGAACATATTAGTTTTATTTTTATTCTTTTTACATATTCACGATGAATAATACTTATTTTAAGGAAATATCTCTAGAACTCGAAAAGAAAAATTATTATGGAATTAAAAATGAGAAACAGCCAATCGCATGGTATAAAATATACATGAAAATGTCATAATTGGGAGTGGGAGTATAAAAGAATAGTTTATACTGTATACGAAAATTGAAAGAAGATTTTCAATGCTATTTATATTTCACCAATAGTGGAGTGATTTATCTAATTCTTTTAATGCTGCTATAAATATATAACTTAACAATTTTTCGAAGAAATTGGAAGTTTTAATTTTGGAAGAAAAATGCTAAGAATTCAAAAATGAGTAAAAAAGTATACATTATATATATATATATATATATATATATATATAACAACTTAGATATTAGTACAAAAACGTTATAGTTAGTATTAATTTAAAATTTATTATAAATTAGTTGGTACTTAGTGTTAGTCTAAAATTTTTAAAAAGAAATAGAATATTTAATTATTCTCGATTTGATCTACACTAGAAACCAAACATTTTTCTCTTTACTGTTTTGCATCCTAAAATATATATTCTTTAAAGAACAAATGTAACCTTATAACCTTTTAGCAATGAAATTTAATCACATACAAATTCCAAAACAACGTTTAGTGTGGAGTTAAATAATTTTATATTAATAAGCTGTTTTCTTTATTTGGTATTTATTTATATTTTTATAATGTACTTAAATGGCTTTTAATGGATTATATATGTTTGCAAAATTGGTTCATCAGTTTTTTTAGAATTCAAATATTATGGTATATTGAAATTTTTTTGTTGAGGTTATTGTTTATCAATTTCACAATCAAGAGGAGATGGCTAGAATTTTTTTAGCTAGAATCCCGTTCTTCAAACTTCCCCACCGTATCAACGTGGGGACTTTGAGCCTCAACACAGATTTAACAAGCATCAAGGCTGCTGCATGATGATAAAAACATATTTATTTGTGAAATAATTTCAAACTGATTAATATAGATTCAATTAATCACGTTCTAAAGCAATATGTAAATAATGATTTTCTAGCTAGATTCTAGCTAGTTTCAAATTCTAGACTAATCTGAATGCAAATGAAGAATATCTTCAAATTCAAGTATCCAAAATAGGACATTTTTACTTTTATCATACAAATTACAAACAACTTTACATTCTTATCAGCTTTTAATATTTTAGCTCGAGTGTCAAACTGTTAGGAAAAGAAAGATAAAAAAAATTAAAAATAAATTATCATACCACACAACGCTAGAGAGGACCTAGATTAGAAATCACTTTTCTTCGTGTTTTATCGAATGACCAACTTTCATTAGATAATAAGTTTCATTAGATTCAGCGACATAATAAGCATTTCAAATCTCATGCAATGCTGAGTAGGGAAATAAATTTGAAATAATTAATGAGATGTTACAATAAAATAATGATTTCACGTCTGTTTCTCCTCTGAATGTTTTATATGCTTAAAAAGATTTTATGTGTGCAATAACATATGTATTACAAAAGTGGCTTCCTATTTTATACAGTCACCTCCTCAAGGAAGAAATATGTTCATTACTTTGTCCTTTTTGCTCAGTTTAGACTAATTTCGATGAACGATGGCTTATTTCGGTTTTGTTTTGGATTTCAATGCATTATTAAAGAGCAGAAAAAACTCAAGTGAATTTAAAATAAAATATCGTATCAAAATATTGATTTTAAATTTTAAGCCTAATATAAATGGAATCAATACTATTTGGTTTTGATTGGTTTTTTCTTAGTTTTATTTTGGTTGTATTTTAGTATCTTTAGAATAAAAATTAATTTTTCATCATCTTAGGCGTGGGCGATATTTTTTGCAAGAAAATTTGAAAGAAAATTATTTTTATAGATTTTTTTTCAATAAACTAAATATTTCTCAAGTTATTTTTTTAAAACTCATATCATTTATATTTATGCACTAAATATTGTCCTTGAAGATAGATATGGGTATGTGTTTATAATGTTTTTTAAACATTTTTTCTCAAATTTTATAAATGCTCAAGACTCCGATTCCACACACAAAAATTTGATAGCCTTTGTATTTTATTTACGTGATAATTTTGCTTTTAGGTTTTTTTGATAAAGAAAGAGAAAAATAAACAGGGATTCGAATTTTTGAAAAAAATACTGTCGGTTGAATACTGTTGGTTGAGTTCCCCCATAAAATGACTCAAGCTTCTCTTATTTGATATACCTCTCTGCGGTAAATCTCTTGCTACATTTCCTGTTTTTAAGAACACGCTTTCTTATAATTTTATTTGCTGTTTCCACAAAGTACTGAATAATTTTGTTAAATTTTTGAAATCGCTTACGAGTATTTTGCAATTTTAAATAACATACATTTATAAGAAAAGAGATATTCATATAAGCTACTATAATTTATGTATTTCACCTTTTGTGATTCTTTCTCTTTCCTAGTTACGAGCAATCTTGAAATAGTTAACAAACTTTCTGTATATTTTTCTCGTTTGGCTGGTCGCTGAATACTATAAAAATTTGTTTTCAAGATTTTGAATGCGTTGAGTCGTGTCCATCAAAATAATAATAAAAAAAAAATCTCTGATGTATTTCACTTGCAAATATTACGCACCTGAAGACAATGATTGCTCACATATTCGTGATTTTCTATAAACAACACATCCTGGAATATTAATGGAAACATTAAGTAATGTTTTGGGGATAAAACTTTTAGACTTGCATGTGGGAATCTACATAAGACAAATCTGCAGAATATACATTTTAAGCAAATTGGATCATTGCAGGAAATGTCTACAGATATGGGAGATCAATTAAATTTTATAAAAAGAGGGGGAATTTTCAATTTTTTTAAATGTGAAATGAATCATATGGCGTAAAGTAACTCACGAATTACATTACACTGCAAGACATTCCACACACACACTGTAGCACTGGTTATTAAACTTCCCCAGCGCCTTTTTATGGGGCTTGCGAAGGTCCATCAAAATTTAATGTTAATATTTCCCTCGTACAAACTCTAAAAAGCCTCGTAAAAAATTTAAAGGTGTAAAAAAAAATGTTGCATTATCTTCGCCTTAAAAATTTTAATTAATACAGATAAGTACATTATTTACTTAGCTGAAACTAGTTTTTTAAAATATTTTATTAGATTATATATTTTAATTAGATGTTGACTGTGTTTTCTTAAAGGAAAAAAAAAAGTGTTAAAAAAGTCTGCATAAGTAGCAAAGGCAGTCTTCGGATTCTTGAGGAATTTTTAAATCACTCAGTCATGTGTTTGAGGTCAGGAAAGAGTGATCAAAATCTAGGGGCCCCTTGATGTTAGGATGGTACATAAAAGGGGGCCGCGGTTATAGAAAGTTTAAGAACCGCAATTATATAGAATCCTGAGGGAAGTTGGCAAAGATTTCAAAACTGAATGCATTCAGAGAGGTGTGAAGGAAAGAGAAAGAAATACTAGTTTGGAGATGATGCGGAATGTACAACCCTGTTGAGTACTTATTTCCGGTATTAAAAATTGAAGTGTCTGTGATAGCTAAGCAATTTGCCAAATAGCTAAAAATTTACTTAAAATAAAAATAAAAATGCTGGAATTTTAAAAAAATGTAATGAGTTAAAAAGTTAAACTCTTATGATACAAATAGAAGAAAAATTACGCTAGAAAGACGGTAGAGAGTGGATCTGAAAAGTGGGTGAGGCTTGTCCGAGCAATTTAAGGAGCAGCAAACATGTCGCAGAAAATTAGAAATTTTTTCGAGAGTGAGCTTGTGATGAGATGAAAAAATCTGATTGGCCTTTAAAAACGGTTAGTATCAGAAGTTGCAAGAAATAATATTACAAAGTAGAAAGCAGTGAAATAGCAAGTTTTATGTCAGTAATTTAAAATGAAATTATATATGTATACATTTCTAGGTCTATTGAAATTTTGGTTCAAGAGTATATTTTTCTACAACTGAGGCAGCTGAAATTTGGGAATTGCCAATTTTATCAAAGAAATTTTAGAGATATTTTACGTATTATTTATTTACCTAATAGTTGATATTTTGCTTACTTCTCTGAGGACTGAGTGTCTCATGAACCAGTAAGCATTTAGGATTTGTTTTAGTATTATGTTTTGAGATTTTTCAAGAAAATTAGTATTTGCCTCTCTCTCTCTTTGCTAAGTGGGGCTCCAAAAGTCACATCTGGTCTGAAGTTCAGAACGTATAAAGGAGGAAATATTATGTTTTGGGGACAACTGTTAATTCTGGAACTGAATATTGAAATGGGGTACCTAATCTCATGAAAGCTGTGAACTATTTCTCCTCGTTAGACAATAGAACTTTTGCCATATTTTTATTATTTTTTTAGGATGAAAAGTAACTTGACGTTATACAATTTCAAGATAACAAGTGTATTGTTCCTAGACACATAAAATTGCACAAAATTTCTTTGATATACCCCAGAATGATATTTCACATCTCACAATGGAGAAAATTTGGGGCATGTTGGAACTTAGTGAGAAAAAGAAATAGGAACACCCACCAAATTTGGCTTCACTGAAGGATCAATTAACTACGGAGTGGGCTCAAAACTTAGAATTTAGGATGTGATACTAAATTCTATTAATAGCATGCCTAAGCAAATTGAAGTTTACATTAAAACAGAGGGGATGTAACAAAATATTAATGAATAAAGAACATTATTTCATTTTTTGATATATATATATATATCAGTATCGAGCAAGAGAGTATCGAGCAAGTCAAGAAATGACAAAACAGAAGTGAAGGAACTTCTAGTTTTTTCTCGAAAGAAAGAAGTAACAGAAATAAAATAAGCATTTCATATCTAAACTTAATGAAAATTTAGGAAATTTGTCTTACTCTAGTATATATCATTGATTTAATGGATATAATTTAATTTTCTATAATATTTTAAAATTTAACCATATGTATAGTTTCTGTAAGGCATTGCATTTTAACAATATATATTAATCTAAGTCATTTCTATATTTCTTTTATCGACATATTGTGTGTGTTTTACCCATTACTGAAGACTTGCCATTGCTCTTATGTTGTTATTGATTTTTATGAGGTAGTGTGGTGGGGTAGGGATTTATTATGAAATAGTAAGATTCTATAAAATTTTTTAATGATGTACAACTCCTTTAATTTAATTTAGTTGGAATTAGATAATCTATTTTACCTATATTAATTAATTTGTAATTAGCAGTTTATATTAAATAATTTACATGAACATTTAATAATTATCTTTATAGATTCTTGAAAATCAATTAACCAGCTAAAGGAAATCTTATCATCTCTAAAAAGAAATCATTCATCATTACATAAGCATTAAATAATAAAAGTGTGACTCATAAACTGTGTTCAGTTTCTTACAGAATTTGGTTTCTATGAACTATGTTTAGTTGTATCTATCGAATTCATTATACGTTTTTAGTTTTTGTGCTACGTAATTAATACATTTTTCTTTGAAATAAACCGTAAAAATTTTTTAAAAATTCTAATTTCAATATTGATTCAGAGGAATGATGAAACACAAAAGCTCAAATAATGATTAAAAATTCATTTTCTATCAGAATTATTGCATCATTATACAGTTACCTAACATTACGCTGGTAATTGCAAAATGAATAATTCAAATGAAAAGAATTGCATAACTGTATTGCCGCAGAATAATAAAAACGTATAAATATAAAGTACATCTTTTAAACGTAGGTGTTAAACCTCTGAAACTTGTAAGAAGTATAGTTAACAGATATTGATGGAGTTTATGAACAATTAACATCATGTGTTTTAAAATGAAATGCAAATTTTTTATTGTAAACTACATAAGTTCTTAGCTTCTAAGAAAAGTATCAAAATATTTAAAATAAATAGGCATAGCATATTCTATTCTCCACAATAAATGGAATAATTAACAACTGTCTTGGCATGTACATCAATATTATAAATTTCAACTTGTTGAATGTAATAGTAAAATGTTCTAAATTTGGAAAAGCGCTTGTAATGCAACAAATAGAAATCTATGTTTTAATAAGTTACAGATCTTACTTAATTCAACCTATCGAATAGAAAATTTTTAAGGGATTAATTGTTCTTAACATATATATTCCAGAATCATGAATGTTAACTTATGTTAGCTCTATATTCCACTTAAATATCAGGTACTAAAATAATTGCGAATTTGTGCTTCATGCAAACATAATGCGAATGCTTAAGGTATCCGACTAACCTAAAATTGTGAATTTTGTTAAAAATTTCCAATTTTTTTAAAGATTTTATTTTATAGACCATCTTATTAGCTTTATAAAAATAAAAATACCAATTTTATTATTTTCTGTTCACTAGAACAAAAACTATAAGGGTTTTAATAAAAGCAGATGCCACTGCTTTAAACAAGATATCATACTTTAAAATGCGTTTTACTCGAAATGTGTGTGTGTATTTAAAATGATCAAACGGGGACAGCGGTTGCTAAAAAAGTTTTGAAAATAAGAAACTAAAAATTTTTTTGTGTATGTTCTGTATAATATTAGAAGTGTTTTAACCTTCAGATTTATCAATCATCGTTTCTTACAAAATTTACAGTCCCTTATGTGAAAACAATCACTGTTTTCCTAAGCAATTTCATATAATAACTAAGATAAAGTGCTCTAGTTTTTATAAAATTAAAATATCTCTTATCCTAAAAGTCATTTCAAAAATGAATAACATATAGCAACACTTAAGAATTGAAAATTTGCTCATAAACTTTTGGTACAGAATGGGCCGCTTTTATGTTATTTTTTGTAAATATTTACCCATTTCTTTCCCTTTTAGTAATAATAATTTCTTTTTCTCTTCTTAATTTTAGCATATTTTTCTTACAATGTACTAAAAAATCTAAAAACAACAAAAAAATCCCCATATTTTTATATTTTTTAAAAAAAAGTTGTTGCAAGTAGTCGGATACTTAAGAGTTATTTTGTTTGCTTCATTGCTGTTAAATTAACTATTAAATAAATTAAATTCAAATATTTGTTATATTAAACATTATATAATCCTCTCTTTATTATATCTCTCATGATTGTTCGACAATGAATACCAAAATTCAAATGATGACGACAGATCACTTTTACTCTAAAGGTAATCGAAAAAAGAAATTGTTATATGTGTTAAATTTAAATTTAACAAGATTCCAAATTTGTTCCTTAAGTTCAAATTTCAAGGATTTAATTTTGAAATAGGGAAGTACTTTTCGTTACTTTTTTTTCGGAACAATTGTTGAGGAATCATAATAAAAATCGATCTCATATTATTCTTTCTCGTCTTGAAAATAGCTCTATAATGGAAGCGCATTGATACTGGTTAGTCACATAAGCTAATATAAAGTTACAAAGCGAAGAGCGAAATAAAAAAAAATACCCGTATGGCGCTGTCTCGCAATTTATTGATTTATTAAATAAGCTGTTACAGTATTACACAAGAACTTGTTATCAATGAATCTTGTTTTATTTTATAATGAGTCTCGAGCGAAAAGTATAAAAGTAGCGTTTCCAAAGAATTAAATCTAAGTATCAAACAATTTTAAAGCTTTTGTCACAGGTGAAAAAAATATTTTTGTTGATTTGAGAGATTGAAAAATTTGATGTGTAGGTTATATAAGAATGTATATAGTTTTCTTTCTTTTTTTTAAATCATAATTGGGATTTTTTTTTAGTGTGTGTTAGTTTTCTTTTGTTTTTATCGTAATTCTGATAATTTAAAAGTGTGTTAATTTGCTATAATTTATCTTTGTTATATCTTTACTGTATTAGATCTACAAAGATATTTATATAATGGGGAAAATATCCAAGGCAAGTTGCTAATTTCTTAAGTAAATATATCACATGCTGACATGGGCGACTATCTTGCACACGTTGGTAGCTATTCCTGTTATCTGCCACGAAGATCACTGAGAATTACGATTTAAGCAGCTTTGAACGAACCTTGACAGAAGGTGCCAAAAAATGAATCACTTAATCTCAAAAACCAACACGGAAATCCGAATTCTTCCGACCAACGATCTCTAGGGAGTATAGTAGCTACGCAACACCAGGAAAAAACATCCAACTATTCGATTCCTGTGTAACCGGCGAAACAGTTTCGATGATGAAGGGCAGTGTTACCTGACATACATTACTAGATTAAGTGAGAAAATCAATGTTAAATGCAAACGCATCTACGGCATGATAAGTAATTGCTTATTACTACCTTTAGCCAAATTTATCATCATACATTTAATGAAACTTAAACATAAATTAATGTTTAAGGTGATATTAAAGATGAGAAATAGAGAAACACTGGAAAATTTAAAGATAAATTGGATGCAAGGAATATTGAATTAAAATATAAAAAACCCCTTGAAACATATAAAACAAACCAACAAATGTTTTTTAAACAAAATCCATTGCTTTAAAAAGCATATCAGATAGATTACTTGTAATTTTTTTTTTTTTAAAAACCATTTCTTTACAGTTTTTTGAAAAATTTCAATTAAAGTTTGTAATAAATCATAAAATTCTATTGTGTTACTATTATTGAAAGTTTTGTTTTAAAATAGCAATCTTTGACAAATGGATGATTATGCTGTTAAGGATATTTTTGTGTAATATTTAAACCATGATCCAAATTCAACACAATTTTTCAATCTGAAATATGTTTTAGTATAAATATAAGCTGCATCATAAGGTTTTTAAAAAATTAAAGAAATATTAAATTTTTTCCATACAACTGTTAATTCAAAAATATATTTGGTGCCAAAGTATAACAGACAAAATACGAAACATATTTTATGAAGTAAAAGTTAGATTTAATGAAAAATAAATCAGAAACACGGTAGAATATGCTTATATTTCAATATTAATGAATTTTTTTTCCCCCCATTGAAATGGAACTGTAGATTGGTAATAACCATTGCAGACCTAGTACATTCCCCTGGAATTAGTATCACTTTTTAGTGTGGCACCAAGTAGGTGGATACCAATTGCCACAATGCAGTTTTGACGCCTAGTTTCCTCCCCAAACGTAGGCACCTGAGCTCTGACGATGCGAAATTGCTCTAGGATTTGCCGAGAGGGATCTTTAATATGCCGCATAATCATATGACATGGGCGCTGCTGATGTTTTGCATCATGAAAATTCACCGACTTGGGCCGGGGTCGAGCCCGCAAACTAGCGCGAACAAGGTGAGTGCTAGGGATGGGCAAACTTTTCTAGGGTACGGGCTACTTCTAATTATTTTCAAGGTGTTGCGATACACCTAGTGGCGTAAAGGCAAGAAAAAGATCTGCAATATTTATTATATTTTAATAATAGATATGGAATATGTATTTACCAACATAACACTACAACTAAAAATTTACTCTTTTAAAACCGCATTGAAAGCAAAATTCAAGATACAAACATAATTATAGCCACAAATAAAATTATAACATATGATACATTTATGATCAAACAATTCAAAATACATTAAAAATCATTTTCATCTACAGTTAGTTCTTGTAGTTATAGTCAGTAGAAGACTTGGTTTGCATACTGTCAGTCAATTTTGAATATTTCGGTATATGAAGATATGTCTTGGTGGTCCACCGGTCGATCGCGATCTACTTAATGCTTACCTCTAAACTATGTCACCCAGCCGGATAATATTAATGGAGTTCAAACACGATATTTAATATTGGGGCATTTTCCCCCAAATAAAATATTTAAAGTTTGGGTCTTAATCATTACCAAAAAGCAAAGTTTGTTTTAAATGTAAGAATATTTTCAGCAGACATATATCAAAAAACGAAATACTTTCAACAACAAAAAAAAAAAATATCTTTAAATAAATTATTACTCAATGCAAAAAAAAAAAAAATCCTTTTCGTATTTGTAATGGTAGATGAACAATAGATAAAATATATTCTACAGCAGAAAATAATGATCAAATGCATATTCTCAAAGGCCAGAGGCATTAAAGAATTTCTCACAACTTACAAAAAGAAAAACACCATATGGAATCTCCAAATATCGTGAAAGTAGAGGGAATTTCAGAACTTCTCTTACTCCCACATTCATCTCAAGATATTTCCCTCATGGGAGACCTTTAAACGGAGAGACTGGGGTTCTGGGAATTTTAGGAATTCTCTACACCTTCTCGTTTCGATTACTAAACAGAAAGAGAAGTTGGAAAAAGTTTTGCTGCCGGGATGCAAAACTCAGCTGTGGCGCTCGCTATGTTCAGTAACTAGAGAGGAATGGAAAAGGGAGAATAAGACCAATACGTCGGTTTTCAGGAAATCATGTTCATGAAGTACATACAAGTACCGGGAAAATAGCGGAAAAATGGAATTTTCGATACATGTTCCTTTCCATTTAATGTCTAGACAGATTTCGAAATCTCTGTTGTCTCAAGTGCTTTTGTCAGAAATACGCTCTAGATTTACATCTACGAATTCTATATAGATTTACTTACTTGAGATTTTTCCGATTCGTAAGATTGTATATGATGTTAATAGATACAGCTGGGAATGGTCTAATGTGTACAGATATCTCTCGATATGAATTAATATTCCTTACAGAAAATCTTGAGTTATTATTACTTTGAAGAGGAGGATAATACATGGAAGAGAGAAAACCAAAATAAAGTAATTTCATCACATCGAAGTTATTATATCTAATAAAAACATTTGATTATATTATTAATATATTTTGATATTCTACATTTGTATCGATTGTTATTAAACAGCGTTGAGAAATGTTGTTTTTATATAAACATCAAAGTAAAATACAATTCTGAATAGACGGCTTTCAGTTTTGAAGTTTTTTTAAGCCAGTTGATGGTTGAGAAGTAGAAAAATCAAAAGAATTCTGATGAACAATGGAATTGACAATTGACAAACGATAAGATGACGTTATTCCATATTGTGTTAGAAAACGAGTTAAGTAGGTAATTTCCGGTAGATGATGCAATCGAAACTATTTATTCATCGTCAAATAACAACTACAAATGACTGAATATCTTACAATTCCTATAAATTCCTTAAATCAATGTTGATTACGTCATGAATAAAACAATAATATTTTCTTTAAACTTCAAGATAAATAGAACTAACTTTTAATTTATGTTTATATTGTACATCAATATTTACAGACATAAGGAAATAATGCATCAAATCATTTTTACCTAATTTCCATTGCGAAATCAATTCTCTGCTCAGCTTATTTTAATATCCGCATACTGTAATAAATGTTGTTTTAATAATTATTTTTAAAGCTTATAAAAAACTCACTTACGCAGCTTAAATATTACAAAAACATTGAGAAAAGTAGATCGAATGCATTTAGCTAAATTTTGGAATTTAAATATCGTTAAAAAGTTTTATTAATGAAGAATGGAATGAGTTTAAATCCTTCAAGAGCTTGTAGTGCTAGTTTTAATAGATCCTTCAAACAATGACGACATCACGGCATTTCTGGAGGGCTATTTATAGGTACTTTTTCCAATTAACAGCTATTGAAGACGCATTAAGGATTACTTCGATTTTTCTAATTATAGGTAGTTGGGAAGTCTAAAGCATTTCCATTTTTGAAAACATAATGACTCTCAAAATAATTCTTTTAGAAACTTTCCTAAGAGGTATAGGTGTTAAAAAAGGAACGAGAAAAGATGTGATCACACCCTATAAATCTCTATCAACTGTTTTCACCATTTAATTTTCAATAATTTGTGGTATAAGCTCCAAATCTATACAAGTTTAAAAAAACTATATTAAGTAATTTAGACTATAAATAAAAAAACACTTTTTATAGTAAAATAATAAGTCTGTTGCGAGTTTCAGGAAGGGACTTTTACTTTTAAAAGTAAAATCTTTTCCCAAATCAGAAACTACAAATCTTTTTGCCAAACATGGTAAGACAGCTGTCATCACTTGGAGCTTTGTATTCGTTGTCTGTTTTTTAAATATATTTCATCATCAAGCATTTTTCATAGTTTTTTCAGAACTTATAAGAACTTAATAAATGTTTTTCACAGATTTTTATATAAGAGTTAATCTGGATTCACGGCCACAATTTATGAGATAAAAAGAGATATAAAACTACATATTGTTATGTATTATATATAAAGGTACCTCCAAATTTTAAATTTGGAAAATAACATTATGTTTACTTAGAATTAAATCTTCTCTTATATATTATGAATTTTGTAACTTAAAGAACACATTTAAAAATACTGACTCTACTTATAAATATTAGAGAAAGTCAAAGAAATTTTCAAAGATCTAAAAATCGAAAATAATTAATAAATTATTAGTACAGTAAAAATATAAAAAAGCTTTTATAAATACTCTCAGTATACAAAGAATTATCATGTTCTCTCTTTTTTTTTTTGATACAATCACCTATAGTATCAAAAAAGTAATATGCTGTAAAATTGCATTTTTATTTAAATTTCTGAATAGTACGAATTAAGAACAACTTACATTAAAAATAAATTAATTGAAACTGTAAATTATTAGATGCCAACAACTAGGAACAGAAAACACATCTGAAGCATTTTCAGCTGACACAATGACTCATTCAAACTAATTTATTTTTTCAATTTTAACCAGTCGTCTCATTTTGTAAAATAATAATAATAATAAATAAAAGGCGACTTCTGCCTTTTCCTCTCTCTCTCTCTCTCTCATTCTTCCTCTCTCTGTATTTTAAATTAAAAACACAGATAGAAGAAACATGTTTGTTTCTCCTCTGTTCAAGCTGTTGATTCACAACGCAATCTCTCAATGAATATGCGTATCTAAAAATACACGTGGAATCAAATCTTGGGAATACAGAATTAAAAAGATGTTGTGAGGTCATTTGAAAGATTGTACGCTTGTCTTATTAAATCAAATGAAAAGAAGTATATTTATTGACAAACAGTAGCAAGTAATACCACTATATATAAAATCATTGAAGATAATATAATGAAAATTGGCAATTTCCTTAATACTCGTATCATTTGCAGATTTTTCTATGAACATATCAGCAGGTATGATTTGAGAACTTGAATAAGATCTTAGTTTTAGCCACATAAGTAGAAAAGAAAAGTTGTCTCTTATTCACTTAAAATTAAGTTTTTTTTTATTGATCATTTTCATGCGTAAGTTATATATACTTTTTTGATATATATAACTTCTATACTCCTTTATAAGATATGTATAACAAAACTCTAATATAAAATACATATATTAATTAAATATTTCATATTAAGGATAGTGAAAATATGAGTAAACACTTGATTTAAAATTATAAAAATATCTAAGAAATATTAGTCTATAAAAAACAATTTAAAAAAATTTGTAAAGTATTACAAAAATCAACACTTAATTAATATAACTATCCGAATATGTTAAAATTCATAGTTTAAGTATTATAAATAACTATGAAACAATATTTGGAATTAAGCTTTCATTTCCCTTTAAAATTTATTTTTTTCACAGACTTTTTAAAAAAAACACAAACTTTTTAATTAGTTTTTTTAAAAAGAAATGTTAATTGACAATTATGGGTTGCATAAAAAACGCTTATGCTGTATATGAAAGGCTTCTCCTTATACTTATTGGGAAAAAAAAGCCGGTTACTTTCCTTCTGTGCGTGTCTTAAAATGCCTTAGAAGAACATAGTTATTTTAAAATAGATTTAAATTTTTAGAATAAGAAAGAAAACCCTAAAAAAAAGAACTAGAAAAGTCACGTATTGTTTTTCTAGAAAAAAAAAAGAGTATCACTTATGAAAAGTAAACTTGAAATTTTGCCGGCGCGTTGTCCTTACTGACTTACTTATAAGACACAAAAAAATGTTAAATTAATAAGTTGCAGTTAAAAATCAGTAATAAAAAGTCATATATAAAAATTTATTCGTCAGAGAAAAAATACTTTAAAGACAACTTTTTAAAAATATATGACGTATCTTAAAGAAATGTAAGAAAAGGAGGGGGATGTAATAAAAGAAAACTTCTGTAGACTATAATCTGTTTTATTTTTTGATATTAATAATCTATCAATAATTGAATGATGAATTTAAATCGAATGACTTAAGAAAAATCAGTACTTACTAAACATTAATAAGTCTTTGAGTGTCCCTCGATACGTGAAATCTGTCCGAACGAAAAGTCGTACCGAAACTAACCCAAGCGCTTGCGGAAAGGAGCGAGCGAGGTGCGTTCTTTCTAGCAGTCAGTCGCGGAGTAGCCGCACTAGCAGTGTGACGGCAAAGCTGTTTCAGTGACCTCACGATCTGACGTCAGCAAAGCGCAGCTGGCGACGAAACTTTTGCCGCGAAACTCTGGAGTCGCGCGTCAGTCACGGAAAACCTCGAAACGCGTGACTCAGGGTTCCTGACGTTCTGATACGACACAGTTGGAAGGATTATTTTCTCACTTTCCAAATTTGTGACGTCAAAGGGTCCTCAAAACGAATCATACCCCGATAACGCTATTTATTTTTCTCCGGCATAAAATAGAACGACATAAAAACTCAACCGCCAATAAGCACTTTTAAAATGGTTGTTTATGCATTTGGCGACAACGTGAAGTCTGGGGTGGGGTACAGGAGTAGAAGTTTTGCGGTTCATGACAGAGCCTTTTTTTATGAACGAGCACACAAATTTCTTTTGTTGGTAAACAATGATGTTTCTGCCTCTCGGAGAAATGGTGTGGTTCGTTTCTAAATCCGTCCTCTAATGGCGAGATATAAATAATAAAAAGAAAAAGAAAGAAAAAATGATCGATATCACTTTTGGAGATGCAATAAAATGCCGATAAGTTGACGTTGTATGTCAGAAAAATCAAGTAATCTATAAGCTGTCATCGAATGCGATAAATCTATACTGTTTTTTTTTTTATTGAAAATCATGAAAGGAGGACGTTTATAGATTGGTTAGTCTTTGTTCACGCTTTTTCGTTACTAGGTCTGATTTTATCAGAAATTGTCGCCGCTGTGTTGCAATTAATAAGTCAATTTTTTGACGAAATGTTTTTATTTATGAAAGAGGTAACAGTCGTTGCAGTTTTGTCTGGAATGATTCATTTTAATTTCTATCAAACAGAAGCTGTTTCAGTGGCAACTCTTTTTTATTTCAAAACTGCATAATCAAGAATGAGGTCTATCAAATATTTCAGAAAAGGCTAGTGGGACTGAATAAAATTTTTAAAAATTCAACACATGTATGTGTTTTTTTAAATTTTTTTTTTATAACTAACATGTTATAGGCATTTAGAAAAATGGACAATGAATGAAAATACAAAAGATGAAATGTACAAAGAAATACCATGTAACAGTGACTTGTAATAAAATTGTTAAGATGTTTCATTTGTCAAAATTATGAAAAATAATAATATTTTTTATGAAAGAGCAATGATAAAAATGAAAAATGAATCCGACGTAGTGTTTAAAGAGTAACTTTTTGGTCATTGGGATGAAAATAAGAAAATGTATCAAAGAAAATAAATTTTTAGTGATATTAAAATTAAAGTTAAGCATTTCAATATAAAATAAGTTCTCTGCAAAATTATGAATTTTTGTTAATTTTACAATTTATGATTTTGAAATATAACTGAAGAGAATGAAATAATTTTAAGTTTTAACTTGATTTTTTATAAGTTTCGTGTGATACATTTCAAAATATTTACAACTTTAGAGCGAGACAGTCCTTTTTACGTCGCACTATAAAGTAACACGAGAGCAATCGGCGATGGACCGCGATTAAGTGACGAGGAAAACATGTGAGCTGGGACTCCCTCTCTAAACTACCACACCACTCCAACGGTAAGACGTAACCGTGGTTGCCTAGTGGCCAAGGTAACGGACTCGTTGCAGGCATGTCATGAGTTCGTGACTAGTGCCGCTGAAGACCCGCTATGTAGGGGAGCGAAGCACTTTAAATCTGTCGAGAGCTCAAACGTCCTCCCGTTGGTGTTGTGCGGTAGTTAGGAGGGGAGAAGCCAGCTCAGGTGTCGTCCTCGTCACTTGACCATGGTTCAAAATTACGAGGTCCGTCCAGTGCCGATTTATCCATTGGGCACTTGGGGAGGGCACCCATGGGCCCGAGGTCCAGAAGGGACTTAAGGGGCCCGGATAAACGGCACTTAACCAGATTTTCTGGTTATAAATTTCGATCCGACAGTGCTAAGGGGGCTGGTAAGTCTTCTGCTCCCAGGGACCGAAATGAGCTTAAGTCTGTACTATTAAAGCTAAAAGAAGAGATTTATTACTTATAACCATCAACACTTATTTTTAATTAAAAACAATTGGATTAAATAAAATCCGCCCTGCAGGAGTATTAATATTTTCTTTGAAAAGTTTCTTTTAAAATTGGTTTCTACCCCTTTAATTTTCTTCGATGGAAATGACTTTGAATTGGCTTACTAAAATAATTAATTTATTGAAAGGTTTGGGGTAGTGATACCTAATAACAAAATAAAATAATTTGACTTACAAAATAATTCTATTGAATCCAATCTATTGCAGTTACATCTAATTTTTCAATGTTTCAAATGTTAAAAAAGATTTGAATAGAGAAAATAACTATTTTCTTATTTAACCAATATTAATAAGATTTAAGGGATTAAAATTAATTAGACGCGTATATTTGGTGGAGATTTCTTATGAAAACATCCCCTTAAATTTTACATTTCAAAATAAATGTAAATTATAATTCAGTAGAAATGCGACAAAATATCACACATCTAATGCAAATTTATTCAAATCATTCTTTGTTCACTTGGCCTTAGAAATCACAAAGAACGCGTGGCAGATTATAAGAGTTAAGAAATTAGAAGTCTAGAAAATAGTATCCTCGAAATAGAATATTTTTTTGATAGTTTTCCAAAAAACTAGTAGATTACTCAATGTTATTTTAATTTGAAATTTAGTGTACATGACAATAGAAATGTGCCTTTTAATTAAATGAGATTTTTGAGTATTTTTATTTTCTTCAATTAAAATAAAAATTTATCGTTAGAAATGTCTTTTGTTGTGTTATTTAATTTAAAATTTCAATATGATATCTAACTGGAGTTTGATAAATCTAATTTTCGTTTCGAGAATGAAGTGCTAGTTTATTAGAGACAATGGAAAACGAATGTAATATTACTTTATGATCAAGGTATTAAATTATTTATTAGGATTTAATACTTAATTTCGAAGTAAAAGATTATTTAAATTTTGAAAAGATGTTCGGGTAAGTGTTCCTTTTTCAGAAAATCTTCAGTTTTGTTTCTTGCGATTTTTTAAACTGTTTATTTATATAACTAAACAAAAGAAAAGCAAGAAAAAATATTAATAAAAGATAAAAGGATGAAAGTTTTTTCATTGCTAACATTTTTGTAAATGCTTTCGCTAACTTCATTATTGAAAAAAAAAAAACGGAAAGAAGATACTTAGATATCTCTTTCTGTATTAATATTGGTCTTGATAAACAATCTATTCTCCTGTTTTCTGCGGGCTATTCATTTTATCCAAAAAGCTTCTTTTGTTACGAACATGCATTTGAAACAAATACCAAAAGGTATCATATCACTCTCAAGTTATTCTTGTTTACAAATTTCTTATTTGTTCGAGCGGTTTTATTCTTACATAGTTTCATAGCAAGAAATGCAGTCTGTTTTTATCTCAAATCCATTTTATTTTAAAAAATAAATACATAAGGGACAATTCAATTCTTAGATATCTTTTCGTTTTGAATTTCAATTTATTTGTGAAATTTATTTTGTATTTTTTTGTAATAAATCCATCATTTTTCTTAAACTTTAAAATAAATGTAAACATTATGTTACCTTTTATTTCCATATTTTAAATAGCTAGCAATTTTACTCTGATATTTCCCAAGTTCATCTTAAATAATAAGTTCGTCTTCTGCAAGTTCATCTGATTCATTGAAAAAATAGATTAAACGGATTAATCGCTTAAACTGTGCATTAGTTTTATCAAAAAAACTTTTTTTTAAATTTTAAAATCTACTTATGCTGAAAAGATGTTCTCTGGTGTATAGATGAAGAGAAAAATAAAATCAAAAACTAATTTTGCTGTTAAGTACTGTCACAAGAGGAATGAAGTTTAGGTGTTAGAGCTTTTTATGGTAAAAAAGTCAAAATAATTTTTTAAAAAAGAAACTGGTTAACTTTTAATTATTATCGTTTATTACGATGACAGGACATCTACTAAAGAAGAAAAATCAGGTACATTTAATAGCTTCCTTAGTACTGATTTTTTTAAAAAAAACTATTACATATTGAAATTATAGTGCACGACAATGGTCTTCAAACTGTGTTCCACGGAACCCTAGGGTTCCTTAAGGCATACTCAGGGGTTCAACGAGTCACAATGAAAAAGTTGAGAAGAAATAAATATGTATGAAAAATCGTTTCACTTTCTCTATGAAGTTCATTAGTAACAAGTATCTCTAAAGCTCATTATTCACTAAAACTGAAAATTTTATTTATATATAATGACTTTATTTTGCAACGCTTTTAAACTTCAAAACATGTTTTATGTACATATATTCTGTTGTTTACTATCTCGGGTTCCACGAGATAATTTTATACTCGTTAGTTAGCGCAATGCCTTGCGAAACTATATAGTTTTCTAATGGAAATTGTGCATTTTTACATTTGTGGAAAACTACACCTATAATGAAGGAAAGGGAGCAAAACATATTAACAGAGTTGATGTTCAAATCTAAATTTAAGCAAGAACAGCTTCTAAATTTTGGGTTACAAATTCATAAAAAATACACGGGATTTCTCACACAGCTATAAACATTTCAATGCCATTCAGAACATTACGTTTAAGTGAAATATATTTCACAACGTTTGTGGCTACAAAAACAAAGTATAAAATCAAATTAAAACTCAGAATATATTAATGCGATTGTGCTTAATCTCAATAGACCTAGACTAGCAAGCACATATCTCAGTTACTAAATATAATGCATGAGTATGCGACACTTGAATTAAAAATTAATATTATTGATAAGTAAACTTTATTAAAAAACTAAAAAATTGGAATTTTTTAAATAATAATTGCAATACTTTTTTAAATTGATTTTTTATAAAATGCCTATAACATGTTGATTTACTTTAAATATTATTTTGATTTTTTTTCTTCGAAGTATGTGTGTGGAACGGGGTTTCTTCGAAAACGCCTTCAAGTTCTAGGGGTTCCATGCGTTTAAAAAAGTTTGAAGACCAATAGTGTACGATAAAGTAGCAACGAGAAAAGTTTGGATCCGACTGATCCGGCGGAGCTGAGAAAAAGAACTTGGATTATAAAATGTTGCTGTGCGCATTGTACTATTCATTACTTTGATAAACATTTATCGATAATCATCGCGTTTTGGGTTATTTATGTTGAAGAAAAATAATTTCATTTCGAGTCTAAAATCGCTTAACCAAAATTAAGATGTTTTTTAAATCGAAAATTCATCCTTTCTGGCAATAATAAATTCTGAAATTATTTAAATAATTTAATATACGTTTGTTTTCAATTAAATAATATCAAATACTAAAATACTTTTGCCCCAAGTTAGCATAGTATTGTTAACCCTTTCTATGTATCTGTCAGAAGAAACATAATGATTTCGTTATAATTTCGTAGAAAGCAAATAAAAAAAGTTTAAAGCCTCCTATCTCCATTTCATTAGTTATGCACTTCAAGGTTATACTGGATGAAAGAGAATTTTGTTGTCATTCTGAAATAATTTCTCGAATTTCCGCCTTAAAATAACTCAGTCCTTTTTTGTTTTGTTTTTAAGCATGTTAAACTTTTAATTTTATTTTTCACGATTTGTCATTCCCTTCTATGTATACACTCACGGTATAGTTAATATTATGTTAGGGGTCGTGGGCAGAAGGCCGTACATTTTATTTCCTCTAGTTATACTTCTTTTTCACACACACACACACACACATTGTAAGTTGTCTCATTAAATACACTCCAGACGAGTTGTATTGCTGATCATGTATGTATAGAGCGATGTTAAAAAAACCTGTTTTCTTTACCTTAAGAAGTACTTTACGTATATATATAGGATTCAGGGATTGAATATGCCATTTTCTCATGTAACTTACTGAATGGAGATTAAAATTTAGTAGTTAACTTTTACTTACATCATATTTCACAGTTGAAACTTAAAATCCCAAATCTATGCGAAATGAATTAATTATAAATTATTTCATGAAATTTCAGTCCCTTTTGAATTTCAATTTGGAAAATAAATATTTTCATATTGGGAGCAGGTTTCCAATACTTGTACTAGCTATTAATGAAAAATATATTTAAGAGCGGCTTCGCAGCTCTTCAAACTATAAGATGAGAGGGTTTCTTTAGTATAAAGATAAAACTAAATTTTTCATCGCTACGATCAACACCTCACATATAATTTATTTCATTTCTGTCAGAAATATTTTAAAAACTTCTAATTGGAAAGAGATTATTTCTTGAATTGATTTGATTTTAATTTAACTTCACACTGTAAAGCAACATAAGAGCTTTGGCAAATGCAGGCCTCGTAATTTTGAATTGTGGTTGAGCGACGAGACGATATTTGAGCTGGAATCTCCCTCTACGTACTTTCGCACTACCCCAAGAGGAGGACTTCCAATTCCTCTACACAACGGATATCAGAGGCACTAGGTTTCGAACCCGCAACTTGACAATCATGACCTCTCGGCTACCGGTTCGTGGAAAAATGTGTAATTTTGCCAAGAGCACCCAAGCCAAACATGTACTTTAGGGATCTTTTACATGCGACATGGCCGCTGTCGATTTTCTGCATCATGAAAATCCACCGACTTGGGGTGGGATCGAACCCGTAACCTTAGGAGCAGAAGGACAGCGATAAACCAACCCCGCCACCCAGCTGGTAAAATGTGTAAAAGTAATAATATGACTTTGGAAAACCTAAATATAAGAGTTGTTTTAAATAAAAATACATCGCTATAAAAATTGTAGTAGCTTGACTTCATTGCAATAGAATAGGGTTTCCCCGCAATATATATATATAGAGTATCTCTATGGCTATTAGGATGGACCTCGTAATTTTGAAACACTTTCAAGTGATGAAAACATATCTAAAAGCTAATATTTCGTCTCCTAACTTTCATAAAATACAATCAGAGGCGTAATGTACACCTCGGTAACCCCCACGTCACGGGGGGGGGGCTAGAAGCTCTAGAGGGCCCAAAGCCTGACTGACACCATGTACGCAATCCTTTATAAGTTAGTCTTTGGGCCCAAAACCTCATTTTGCAGGGGGGGGGGCTAATATTCTCATTTACATCACTGAATACAATGTGAGGACCTTAGACTCAGTTTGATTCAACGTGCAGCACAACAGTCCTTAATGGAGTCATAATTCTAACTGGGCATCTTCGGACACTTAGCTTGAGACCATTATTACATGATTGTAGTGATCAAGAACGCGTTGGATCTTTTATACATATAATCTGCAGTGGCGAGTCCCCGGGTTTGGATCCCCCTCCCCCATAGCCCTTGATTTTTTTCGATTGATTGTAACCCTATGTATATAGTACGTAAAATTTAATTTTTTACTATTAAAAATTAATTTTATTAAGTAATGTTTTTATTTATTCAAGAATTAATTTTTACTTTTTTTGTTCCCGAAAATCGACAAAAACCAAAGAATATGTTGGGTGGCGTGTTGGAGCATGGTACGAGAATGGTGAACTTTCAACCCTGGACCCCCCGCCCCCTTTGAAAAATTCTTGTGTGTGCCACTGCATATCTGATGTAGCTTACTGACAAGCTTTTATTCTTAAATCGGATGCCTTTCTTGAAGTAAAATATATTGTGAAGCACACATACACACATGAATAACATCAATTTAAGTTTTAAAAATATAATGACAATTATATATGTACCTTTGGAAATGTTTTTCTCAAATTCTTTGAATTAAAATTCAATGACATTTTCCATTTTTAGTATTAAGTTTATTTTGTTGAAAAAACAACCTTTAAGTTCGTTTAAATCTTGTAAGCTAATAAAAATTTGTAAAATAATTTAACAAATGTCTCTTTTTTTTGGAAATGCTATTTTAGTTACTCATGGTGGAATATTTAAATTGGAATTACACAAGAAAATTAACATTCAAAAACAATTTAATAAATTTTTGACAAAAATTATCGAAAAGCTATATGAAGCACAATAAAAACCTGAGAACGGAAATCTTTTATACAAATCTAAATCTGAGTATCAAATGTTTTCCCCTATCGAGAACGCGACTACATTAATAATTTGCTTTTTTTCTTTACCTCTGTGACGAATGTGTTCTTGTAAAAAACTTCCTCCATTTTATGCTGATTCCACTGTTCGAAACCGTTTACAAAGATTTCATCATTTAGGGTGAGATGAATCAGAAAATTGACGTAGTAAAGTACGTAGGAAAATACGCGGACATAGTAGGAGTCTGTAGTCAATGCAGATTAAATGACGTTTGGTAGATATGATTGAGAAAACTCTGACTTCAGATTTAAAATGGTGGTTTATAAGAGAAATTATCAGCATCGTATTATATGGTTAGAGTGGATTTAACTGTCTGAGCAAAGTAACTGCCTACCAAAATTGGATGATCACGTCTGCATGTCGCATTGATGTAATGAACTTATTATAGACTTCAAGCTGAATGCATATGTAATCGATTAATGATTTAATTAGGAGTAAGTATGCCAAACCTTAATAAAAGAAACCATTGTTCTCCGCATTGAAAATGAAAGAATCTGGGTAGTTCTTTAATGAGTAATTGCAAATTAGCTCTTTTTTCGATATTATATTTCTTTACAGATTTAAAAAAAATATATTTATAAAGAAAGTTTCAGATATTTATTTATTGCTTTAGTAATAAATTTGTCAAATATGATAAAAAAAACCTTAGCCAACATTGCATCTAATATTATGAAATATTTAGAAATTTTTTATGTGTCTTTGAGAAAAAAATTGATACTATCTATTATTTTTAATATAGACTGAGTTTGATGAACTTCCGTCTCTTCTTTCATTTTCTGTGTTAAATATATAGTTCAGATAAAAGCTTCTAGCAAGTATTTTTTCTCTCGGAAGCCGAAAAAGTCACAGTCAAATTTTAACCCTTTCTTGCATGATGATGGAAATTTCCCTCTTAACATTTAGTGAACAAAAAGTTGTACTCAAAATAGGTGTACTGTAAATTGGTTGTTGCTGGCAACTTTTTTCACGACTATTGGGTTATAAGGAACGTAGCTGTCAAATAAATAAATAAATAAAATCTTACAATCATTACAGTAGGTTTGAACTTGTCATTTCACTGTTTGTTGTGGTTGGAAGAAACGGTGCGATTTCTTGAATATTTTCTAAAACTAATCTGAGATTTTTTTTTTGCTAATGAAAGTGATAATGAGTGGAAGTTGTGCTTCTGTTATTTTCTGTGCAATTTATATCGAATACTCCCAAATAATCTTCCCAAAACCATGAGAGAAATTTACATCATTATGTAGTTGTTTCACTTCTAATGTATGACGAAATTGTTTTTTACTGCATGTTTATTTTATGTCACTTTTGTAGATAAATTTAAGAGAGAGGGTCATTAAAGATTATTTGAACCAGTTAGAAGGCGGTTGGCTATTAGAAGATGGCCTTGATGACGAAAATCCTGATAACGAGTACCGCGATGCAGTTGAAATTAGAATAATAATAAAAATTATTGTTTTTTAATTATTATCAGAAATAAAAATGATGCAAAGAAAAAAAAAATTTTTTTATTTGGTTTGAACTGAGCTTAACATGTAAATTTGCATGTTGATGGATATCTCCATCAGTATGATGGATATTTCCACCATCATGCAAAGTATGATGGATATTTCCATCATAATGTCTTTTAAACATTTTATATTATATATTTATACTAGGGTTTTTTAAACATTTTCCCTTTAATATAGAGCAGTGATTCCCAAAGTGGTCTAAATAGACCCCCAGGGGTCTATGACAACCCTCAAGGGGTCCACGTCAGTGAAAATATAATTTGGGGGTCCATGAGGTGTAAATGGGGGGGGGGTCTATGATAGTGACAGCATAAACTTTACTAAGACAAGGTACATTTCAGCATTTCTTTCCAGAATTAAGCTAAAGAAATATATATCGGACATCGCGAATTTTTCAATTTGTCACAGACAATCTATCAGGACATTTTCACTTATGTTCAACATTTAAATGCCCCTCAGATTTTGAAAATAGGTTTGAGATTGCTTTTTTTATAGTAATACCACATAGAGTAAACAATGAACTCATATATAGTCACATTGAAACTAAATATGTCATATTACAATAGGAACTGATCAGAATAGGCCCTAACGAAGGTCATAAAATAAAGGTTAGAAGCAGACATCAGCAGTTTCAGTGGCATAATGGAGAATATTGCCTCTCCTCCCCTGAAAAGTCCGATTTTGGGCCCCAAGCTGAACCTTTCAAAGGATTGCAAAACCATAACATAACATAGGCTTCGGGCCTTTTAGAATCCAAACTGCGAGTGTGTACGTTACGTCATTGAGCAGTTTTGGCTTTAAAAAGACATACCTGTTATTTGTCGCAAATTATGGAATATCATGAGAAAGTTTTTAATTGCTTTTCCTAGTGAGAATTTCAGTGAGTTTGAAAATCTCAAAAACAAAAAAAGAAAGGTACAGAAAACTGGACATTTAATAACAAAGGAGTTTAAGGTTAAACCGACTAGATTAAAATTAAGTGTTGAAAATTTGTTATTGAAGCACAAGATTTATTCCTCTCATTAAAAGCATGTGTTTGTTGTTCAGCTATTTTATGTATTAATTTAATTTTAACTTAATTCATTAACATACACTTCTTAAATTTTAAACGCTATACTTCAGCTGTAGTTAGAAATTTAATTCTTTTAAAGTCAGTAGTAGTACAAGCTATCAAAAAGACATTTAAGTTGATAAATTGAAAAAATTCAATATTAGGTAAGCAGGGGTCTACCCGAAACCAAAAACCATGACAAGGGGTCTATGAGACAAAAAAGTTTGGGAACCTCTAATCTAGAGCATGAATTATATCACATTGATTTACTTTCAAATAATAATAATAATAATAAAATAAAATCATGCAAAGAAGGGTTAAGATTCCAAAATCAAAACTGTGATTAAAACAGCATGGCATATATTCCTTGAGAGCACAATAAAAATTTAGAATACGTGCAGAGAAGATTCATATCAATAATAAATATAAACCTCTTCATAACAATTTTCAGGACAATTCAAATGTTTGCCCCACAGAAACTTTTTAATGTGACCCAACCGATTTTAATTTTACCGATCTCGTAAAAAGGGACTTAACGGCTTAATGAGTCCACATAAAGTGTAAATGATATGATAATTCAATGGGCATATTAATGTCTTCATTATTCATCAATTTCTCATAAAACAAGAACATAAATAAAAAAAGACCAAGAAAATCTGTTCCAGAAAAATAAAGAAGATGACTTTCTTTATAATGAAGTACACTATTATTGCGTAAACAAAGTTGGGGAAATTTATCAACTGATTGCTGTGTAAAATGCTCGTTAACCATATCTTTATTGTCTCAATCCTTTTTATTGAGTATCCAAAATAATAATAGACACTATAAAGAGCATAACAGTAAACATTATCAAACATATTTCTTATACATGAATGCTGCTACTCTTTATGAATTTAACAAACGATAGGAATGAAAATATTTTTTTACTTAACAGTGTTGTATAACAGGGGTCAGGCACCCTTGTTGCTGTGGAGTGTCAAACCAATCTACAATTTGATTCAGGGTACCACGCAGGGGGAAATATATAAAACAATTCTGTGGCAATGCATGCCGAGTTGGGGAATAGAGATCAAAAATACAGATTTAGAGTTTTATCATGCCTTAATTATACATCATTTAAAGATATTTACTAACATAAAAAATAACTGTTCCTTTAACATAAGTAAAACATTAAAATTATATTTATATTTTGTATTATACATCTTTTGAATTTAATTATTAATGTAAAGGAATAAACAAAGCACTCACACAAAATAAGTATTCCTGCAAAACAACTAAATATTTCAGTGCGAACCCTTTGTCCCTGAACTTCTGTATTTTATATTTCAATATCATTGACATAATTTGTGACTTTATAGTTCACACGATTCTGAATGTTCAGTTGGCTCCACAAAGTTGTTATTTATATATATAAACAACTTCTTTGCCTTCAAAATACTTATGTAGAACCAAAAGCGGAAAGCAGAGCACATACAAATTTTTTTCAAGCAAATAAATCACTCCAGAAATGACATCCAACCATTTAAAATAGCTGTCGGATTTATATCGATAGTTCTCTTCCAGATTTATAATTCCGTCAATTTTTTTCTATAGTTCTGAAGATGTTAGTTCAATAAGCTCCATTTCAAAATTATGAACTTTACTCAAAAACTCTCTTATTTTTAGAGAGGTGCACACTGCTTATGAGAACTGAATCGTCTGCCAAATGTGGCACGTGTGCCACTAAGTTGCAACCCTGTTGTATAACATACTAGTATTCTATACTAATTAGATCTTATCACAAGGATTAATAATTTCTCTGATTTATTGCTTTTTATTTATTTTAATTATAATTATCAAAAACAAAAAATCTTAATGAATTCTTCTTCGATTGTTCTTTTTTTGTTCTTGAATTTTCTTGTTATACAAAACCATGTCAAACGTCAGTTAGATGTTAGTTCAACAATAATTGAGAAGTCTTTTTTTTTTAAAGAATATATTTAAAATATATTCCTAAAATTAAGCATAATATTTATGATATTTAAAAATAATCATGATGTGAAAATGTTTAAAATGAATGATGTTTAACTACAGCAAGAGATCATTTCATATGACAAGACATTTGTGTTCGAATGTTGATTTAAATCTCGTTATTCTTGTTACTGAAACGAATTGTTGTTACTGAAGAATATATTCAAAATATATCCATAAAATTAAGCATAATATTTATGATACTTAAAAATAATCACATGATGTGAAAATGTTTAAAATGAATGATGCTTTATTGCAGTAAGAGATGATTTCCTATGTCGAGACATTTGTGTTCCAATGTTGATTTAAATCTTGTTATTGTTGTTACTGAAGCGCTGTCAAAAGCCACAAGTTGTAAGAACAAAACGTGTTTTAAACTATTTTTATTAATATATGTTATTCCAATTTGAGCGATATAGACATAAATAATTCAATGAGGAATATATATATATATATATACAACACAAGAGTTATACGTTCCAAAAAATTGCCATGCTATGTAAATCCGTGCTATATGAAACAAAAGACTTGTACGAAGAGAAAGGTTTTGTTTCGAAAATTGAAAAACACGTTTTTGAATTTTAATGGTTAAGATAAATTGCTTTATTAAAATTTTCTTAAGAAATAATACATATTAATATAAATTAAACAATGTTTTCCCATGTCATTGATAAATTTTTAAGATGCCCTTTTTTATTATCACCTGACATAGCTTAAGGCCCCAGGATAATTCATAAAAATAAAAACAATAATTATTTCTTTAAAAAAAAGGTTGATTATTATCTGCATGAAAATTTTTACTTTACTTAGCCAAAAAGAAAAGCACAGTAAAAATTTTAAAGTGCACTTTAATATATTAAAAGCTCACGAAAGTTCTGCTAAGAAATCTAAATCTAATGGTACGTTACGCACTTGAATGTAAATAGTCAAATGAGGTGTTTTTCACACTTAAAGACTTAACAGGTTTATTGAGCTTGTTTTGTAAGGGATTTCCCTTATTTCAAATTAGATAAAGTTCATTTTTAATAGTTTTTTATTACATTTCATGTTGACCAGGGGTTTTACACAATTTTCGAACCGTGTTAGACTGAAACCGTGGTATAGAAGCGCCATGTTATACGGTATTGCCTATTGTTGACTAATGACACTGGGGCAACTATTTCACTTCATCCACATGTTCAACAAGCAAACCTGTGATGCACTTTGCTGTATGACCGTGAGAATTATCTGCCTGAAATAATGGACAGTCACCAGGAAAGGCTATCAACTTCCATTGATGAAAAAACATGGTGCTGTAGAAAAAGTTTAATTTAAATAAATTTAGGTCACTACTCGATTCTTCAAAAAGAATTCCGATGTTAAGGAATGTCAAAAATAGCACCTCACACTATCAAAAAACTTCAAGCTTTATAATTGGAATCGAGTCACACTTCTGCAAGATGCAGCCTTTTGTAAATTCTTTCTGTGATGGGAAATAAAGTGAGAGACAATGCTATAAATCACATTGCATCTTTCCGATTAACAAGATTTCAGTTTTGTTTTGCAGCTCTCAGCACTGTTGTTGAATCTGCCGAGGCTCAAATAACGGAATGTTTATTAATGTCAAACTCAAAGGAAGCCCGAGTGGGCTCGTAATTACGACGTACCTCCTCAGAAATCTTAAATTTCGCGCTTCAGCAATATGACGTTATAGAGCAGGGATCGGCAACCTTTTAGCTCTGGTATGCCAAACCAATTTACCAATATGATTCAGTGAGCCACTCAGGACATGTTTGAAACATTTCGATTCCCGCAAAAATGCATACATAGTTAAAGGACAGAAGTCAATAGTATAGATTTTTATAATTTTATTAAATATTAATTTTGCATCGCTTAAGGATATTTCTTTAATAAAAATAAACAGCATAAAATGTATTTATTTCTCCAACAATAATTTAAAAAAAACTAAAATTGTGAATTTATAAAGCACTTTTAAACGTATTTATTAAATAAGAAATAGACAAGAGAAACTATTAGTATTTCTCTTCATTATAATTAAATAAAAAATTAAATAAAATTTTTAATGCGAAAGTAATACTTGCATCGCTGTTTATTTTCATATCACAAAATCGGGGGTATAATTTGTGACTTTCAATTTGACACGATTCTGAGTTCACGATTATTCAATTGTAATACACTACTTTGCGGACTCGAAATATTTTTCATATGAGGAAATATTTTTTTTTACTTAGATTTGTTGAACCACACAGAAACGGAAATTTGAGTACACTCAATTTTTTCTCTTCAAACAAATAAATCTCTCCAGAAATGACATTCAATAATTTACAAAACAGCTGCAAATATATATTTGGAGTAATCTTTCATATTTTTTCGTAATTCCGTAAATGCCCATTATTCTGAAGATGTTTGTCAAATGAGGTCCATTACAAATTTATCAACTTCCATCCACTCAAATATTGACTAGTTTGTAAAGTAGTGCTGAGTGCCACTGAGAATTGTACCCAGTGCCACATGTGGCACGCGTGCCATATGTTGCCGACCCCTGTTATAGAGAGTAGATCTTCTTCTGCGAATTTGATTTGATTTTAGTTTGCGTCGCACTCTGAAGCAACGCAAGGCCCCTATTGGACCTTGTAATTTTGAACCTTGGCCAAATAAAAAGGACAATGCTTGATCTGTGGCACCCCACTCTCCTAAATTCCACAACACTTTGTGGCAACGCAAGGCCTATTGGACCTTGTAATTTTGAACCTTGGCCAAATAAAAAGGACAATTCTTGATCTGTGGCACCCCACTCTCCTAAATTCCACAGCACTTTGTGGCAACGCAAGGCCTATTGGACCTTGTAATTTTGAACCTTGGCCAAATAAAAAGGACAATTCTTGATCTGTGGCACCCCACTCTCCTAAATTCCACAACACTTTGTGGCAACGCAAGGCCTATTGGACCTTGTAATTTGGAACCTTGGACAAATAAAAAGGACAATTCTTGATCTGTGGCACCCCATTCTCCTAAATTCCACAACACTTTGTGACGGATCTATACGGATTTTCACTAACCTCTTCTTTTTATCTTTAAATCAAATTATTTATTTCAACCAACCTTCATCGAGAGCCAGGCATGATTTATGTAAATAAGGAATATTATATAAATTCGGTTTTCGGGAGTTGAAGGGAGCTAAGTAAGAGGAAGTGAGAAGTCAAGTGAATTAAAGAAAAGTGAAGAGATCGAGAGGTCGACACGTAGTTGTTGACAAGTTAAGCGAGCTTGATACGTTTTGATGTGCACAAAGAGAAGCGGATTAAAAGTATTGAAATTCACTATTACGGAGCGTGAAGTCTTCGTCAATTCATCCAGCTAATTTGAGTGCCTGAAGTTCGTCACGAAGGAACCGCAGCAGTAAAATATAAGGTATAGTGACTTTGATTAAGTAAATCTCATTATTATTGCGAGGCGTAGTTGTAATTGTGCGCGTTTAAGCTGTTCTAGATTCAGTTGAAATTCTGTATTATTATCCCCGCTTGTACTTAAATCTCACCTCTGCACTCTACTCTCGTTTATTTATCTTAATTAGAATTGTGTTGTGTGTGTTCATAATATCTGATAAGAATCAATAAATCAGTTTGAATTGGAATAATGTCTTCCGATCATTTAGTTCCTCCAACACATCTAGCCGGGTTTTCAGATAGACAGGAAGGTATTAATGTAAGGAGTGGCTAAAGGTCACCCCAACGTTAACTTGAAGACTTCGAGCCACGGCAAATATAAAGTACATCAGCCTCTCTAAATGGTGGGTCTTCAGTGACACCAAGACTCGAGAAACGCCAACCATGAGCTCATGATCTTGACCACTAGGCTCCTGCGGCAACTTGTTGAGGCTCAAAGTCCTCACGTTGGTATTGTTTAAAGTTTGGAGAGTGGAGTGCCAGATCAGGGTGTCGTCCTTGTCAATTGACAGTGGTTCAAAATTACGAGGCCCGTTGCAATAGCCCAGGCCAAATTTAAATAAATAAATAAAATAATAAAACGAAATCAGATCAGTGGGTGTTTCGTTATTTTGTCTACCATCTGTTTTTATTTAAAGACACATGCATTTTTATACTATCCTAGCACCAATTAAAAGTGTCAACATTTTGAAGTTGAATAGACACTACAAGATGACATTAACATTTTTACAGTTGGTTATTGCCAATGTTTAATTTATACGTGGATAAACTTCATTTTTCATTTTATTCTATGAAAATACGAGACAATTAAGTACTAGGGATGCACGCAAATAATAAATAATTCTTCCAAAAGGAAATAAACAGTTTAGAAATAAATTTATTAAAACAAGAATGAGATAAAAATACAGGAATATTTAACAGTGTGTTAAATAAATTATGATTCGGACCTCTACAGTCACCAAATCAATCTGATATCGTGCACTTCAATATTCCGAAATATACATTTATAGTGCGGCAGTTACAAAAAAAATTGTTCAAAATTTCAAAATTCCTCTCAGAGATACCATGCAAGTTACTTCCATTATTGTTAAAAAGTCTTAAAAAAAGACTTTATTAATAATTTTGATAAGAAAATTTATTGATGAAGAATGCAACCGAAAAATAATTTTGGGAAGTGATCAGATTTATTTTAAAATAGAAATTAATGTGCTATTACACGTACAATTAAACTACGCATATCTGCTAATTAATTTTAATAACTTAATCTATGTGACCTTCAATTATTTTAATAAATTTCTTCTTACGAAATAAAATTTAACGAAAATTTTAATTTTTAATACTCCCATGGTATAATTATAAGTTTTTTTTCTTAAGAAATATGATTAAAAGGATGCAAAATTTAAAAAATAATTTTACGTTGTATTACAAATGTGCTTTACAATTATAAAATACAAAAGTTTTACTTTTTCAATCATTGTATGTGGGAAAAAGCTTAAATATACATATATACATATTTAGAAAAGAAATATACTCCCCTTTTATTTCTTGTAAATATGGAAATATATTTTTTTGCGAAAGGTACTTTAACTTTCAGTATGAATATAATCAAATTTTTCTTAATTAATTATGAACTATGTTGCATTTTATTGCTTCAATCACTTTTACTACATTACTAAGACAAGAAGGTCGGCAAAATAAGATATCTAAGGTTTTGAAATACTAAAACTTTTAAGAATTTTTCAACAATAAGACACATTTGTAAAAGATATTCTACTATAAATTTTTTTTTTTATATCATAACATGAAAGATAACCTGTTTTCTTTTTTGCTTTATTTAAATTTATATAACAGAATAATAGTAGAATTTAAACATTTATAGAAAAAAATTTAATAGAAAATTTAAATGAAAGGAATTAAATAGTTTTTAAATGGAAACAGATTTTTAACAGAGAGTTTAAATTATCTATACAGTTTATTTTCAAACAGAATATTTATTTCATAATTAATGTGAAAATAATCAAAAATCTGTGGAGATAAAAAAAAAAAAAAGAGGAGAAATATAAAAATAAAACCAAGCCAGATCTTGTAATATTCGGTAAGCATTTAAATTTTCAGTCTGAAATACAGTTTAAAACAAGATTCTTTAAAAAAACATTCTGAAATTAAATTTTATCGACGGAGCCAATTCCATTCTAATCAAAATACAAAAGTCGCTCGACGTAATTTCGCAATATCATTCACATTCGTAAAGAATATTTTTAGAATCAAGTAAATAACGGACGAGACAATTTATCTGTCAAAGCCGTAAAGTGTCTTCTCTACAAGGTGTTCGGTCAGTTAATATCGGCGCTGTATTTTAATCCTATGCCTGGAGAAGGGCCAAATCACGCCAAGGACAATAGTACTTCTCACGTCTATTGTCGTCATCTTTCTGGTTATATTTGGCGATAGTATCACCTCAGAAACCAATAAAACTGCATTTACGATGTTCTGGCGCAAAATAGGTGTTGTTGAGAATAGGAAAACAATTCAAACTACCATTTATTCTTGTCTACAATTGAAAAGAAAAGCATCACATTTTTATGTCAGGCATGTTTAAGTTTTACGCTATTTTGACAGAATATTTCATCTTGCTCTATAAGAAATTCAATGAGGACAAAATATCTGCAGCATAATAATATCTAGCTATATAAAATTGCACTTAAATGAAAAGATAAATGATGCAGTTGTGTTTATTATTTTACAAATGACTGACTTTAAAAGTGCTTAAGAAAATTTAAGTCTAAGTAAAAATATTATATTACTGAAAACTAACTTATTTTTACAGCCAAAAAAAAGCTATAAGTATTTAAAAATGAGTCATCTCCAAGCGCTCGTATTTTATTTAATGAACAAAATTTACTATAAATTTTTTAAATGATAAAATTTTTGAAAATTATACGAATTATAGAATAACAAGATAGCTAATGATTAGTAAACTAAATTATAATATTATATAATAACATTAAATCATTGAATAAAGTAATAGAAGTAATTTTTTGACTTTTCCCAAGTAATTTCAGTAAGCTATTGATTGATTGTTTTAAAGTATGTAATTATAATGCTTTTATTACTGGTAGAGTATTATGAACTCCAATAAAGTGAATGATGTAAGATGAAAAGGACTCATTTTAATGTCTTCAAAGTGTGTGTGAATTAAGCATAATTAATAATTTACTTACATAAATTATCGCATTAAAGTGATTTTATATATAGTGAACGACGAATATTTAAAAAAAAATTTTTTTTTGATTAAAATAGTATTTTTTTGTAACAAAGATGCTTATAAAGAAAACTGTTAATATTCTATACAAAATTACCCCAAAATTTCCTTGACTTCAATCTTTTTTTTAACGCGCTTTTATTAGATTTACTTGTATAAAACGGAATCTTTGAACTCGTTATTTTTACCCACTTTAAAAGGTCAGATTAATTCGAAATTTTGCAAACTTGTCAAGGACTGATGGCAATACAATAATTTTTTTCCATTGTCCTTATCAGGAACATCAGAATTAATGATTTCCCATTTCCAGATTCGGCATCTAATTTCAAATCCTACTTCTAGATTTGGGACCTAATGATTAAGTTACAACTCTAAAGCGCAAACGCTCATGGTTAATACAAATACAAAAAACAAAATAAATGATAGTCTAAAAATAAAAAAAAATAAACAAAACGCTTTTATTGTATAAATCGAACTAAAAAATGCAAAATAAATCTTAATTTTAGAATAAAATGATTAAGACAAGAAAATTAATGTCATTGTGGTAAAAGCGAGGGGTGCTCGATATCAATTGCCATAATTTCGTACTAGTTCTATTCCGAAATGCAGAGTTAGTGTAAAAATGTAATAATAAGCACCCCAAGCTTTTACCACAATGGCATTAATTTTCTCGTTTTAATCATTTTATTCTTATATTAAGAATTATTTTTCACTCTTCATTTCAATTAACCATAAAAGCTTGCTTTTTAGTTTTTTAAAACTATAATTTATCACAGAAGAAATTTAAACAGAAAAGAAATAAAAAAATCGTGATCTTTTCTCTCGATGTTTAACAGTAAAATAATACTTAAAGTCGAACAATCTAGGGTAAAATTCAAGGCTCTGTTATTTGGGTTGTTTTCCATTTCAGCAATTTAATTATTAAGTTAGGAAATTGATTAATTATCATCATGAATCTAGTGATTAGCCTTTTTGTTTACTGACTTCTCATTCTTGTATAGGTCAAGAATCATGCAGATAACTTTTCTGTTTACACTTCATGTTTCATCAGCACATAGCAAAAAATAGAATTCCTTAGTACTTAAAGGGGAAAAAATAGAAACTCACACGTGTTGTATTCTAATATTTTTTATAGTTGCGAAAGCATTTCAAAATTTTTAATCCAAAAAATTGGAGAAATACAGAGTGCATGATTGCTCTCTGTATGTCAGAATATGAATTTAAAAAATTGCTGTCGAGAGATCCATTCCTTTTACTCTCTCTGTATAGTGTGGCCGCGGTAGCCAAGTGGTTATGGTTAGAACTCAGGGCCGGATTGTCACGGGGTTGAGTCCCAGTGCCACTGAAGACCCGCCGTTTAGAAGGGGACGATGCACATTAAATCTGTTGAGGCTCAATGTCCTCCTTTTGGAGTGGTGCGATAGTTAGGAGAGGGGGTGCCAGCTCAGGTGTTATCCTTATCTTTTGCCCGAGGTCCGCCACCTACAGCCTGCGTGTCGCCTCATAGTACGACGTTTGTAACATTCATTCTTTTTATAATTTGGGGGAACTAGTTTGATATGTGAGCTTGGCGCGATAAAGGAATCACGCCAAGCAACGCATGTCATTGGAATGGAATCTAAAATGGCGGCCTAGTGATAAGAAATCGTCAGAAAAATAATTTTAAAGAACTGTTTTGAAATACATTGAAATCTATTTCAAATGAAGAATATAAGAAGAGATTTAGAATAACCAATATCTCTAAAATAATGAATATCAATGTAATATAAAAAAAATGATATCTACTTATAGTAATACATAATAATCTTATAATATAATTTTATAGTAGTTATATACAAACTTTATTTAATATTATATAGTAATAATTATTATTATGTATAATAATAATCGTATAATATAATTTATTAGTAATTATAAGAAAAGAATAATAATTGTATTGTAATATAATAAAAATTATACATAAGAGTACTCATACAACATAATAATTATAAATAAATAACATAAAAATTATAAACAACTAACATAATGATAATTATAAATAAATAACATAAAAATTATAAATAAATAACATAATGTGTAATATTATGTATAAAAATTACAAAAAAATTAATTATTATAAATAAGGAATATTATATATGATTATTACATATAATAATAATTGTATTTTAATATTATATTTTTATGAAAAATCAAATAATATTATTGAAATTAATAATGAATATAAATTAAAAAGTGCCTAAAATTCGCAATATTCTCAAAACTATATAATTAAAAAAACACTGGACTCATTTTTAAAAAAATATATCCTGTGTAGTACTCACCCATAATAGAGATATCCATCTATTCGAAAATAGCACAAAATACAGCAGAAGACTAAAGGTAGATAGATGGCTTTAAGAAGAAATGCAATTTAAAATGGTAAAATTTTTAAAGAAATCGAATTATAATCGTCTGAAAAATTAACAGGGTTACCACGGGAAAAAAAAATATAACTGTAATATAAGTTATCCCTATGGCAACCACTATGCCAGATGTTAAAAATATCAAAGTAACCATATTGTAATGTTATCGCCTATCTTGGCGAACATAAACAACAACTTAGCACGTAGACCCAGCACCATTTTTGGTTTTATTCAGTCTATAAAATGATATATGACCAAATAATCTACTGAGTTAAAACATTATTAAATTAATACAAATATCTAGTTTGATATTATTTATATATAGTCTGTATCAATTCTTGTATATTATTGATATTCTCGATTATAACAAATATTTTTAGCTATCTAATCTAGTTTGATTGCACTTAAGAGATAAACGAAAAATGACGGATACTGACTCGCAATTTTTAAGAATGATCAAATGAAGATGATGATACATGAGCTGGTAATTTCCTTTCAAATTTCCACACTACGGAGGACTTCGTAGCGACCCGGAGATCGCGTGGGTGTGGGAGGATTCGAGGAAGAAGCAGACATGATCTTAGAATAACTAGTTTTATTCAACCTTTAAACACTTTACGAAATGTACTTTTATAACTAAACTTTGGAAGCAATAAGAAATCTTAACCCAAATTTAGATAATTAAATAATGGAAGGTACTAATCTTGCTTAAATCTCTTTTTCATGATTTGACTCGCAGTCTGATAGCTCGTTCAGCTACAAGGTTTCGACCACCAGTCGCTGTCTACTAACTTTTAGAAATCACAGCTTACGATCAACGTTTAACTATTACTCCACCTACTCAACGACTGGCACTTAAATAGAAATTGCATTTTCATAAATCAAGTCATCTATACGGAAAGCGGTTTTTGCAGTAATATCACAGTCAAAGAATATTTAGCCCAAGAGGATTAGTAGAAAACCCGAACAGAAGCCGTTACAACTTTCAGATCTGGTTCCATTAACGTTTCACCTTCTATTATTTCACACGACGAGAATTTGATGAATCAGGTTTAAATTCATGTCTTGACTTGAACATCGTGGTCCACGAAGCTCGTGTCTGTAATCACTAGACTTCCGCGGCCACAATTTCTTCCGTCACCGTTGTTACCTAAAGCTGACTAGAACTAAATAAATTCGAATTTAGTATGATTTAAAAACAGCGTTTATCTAGAGCTGGGGTGAGCATTACGTCGATCGCGATCGACCGGTGGACCACCAAGGCAATTTGAAGTGACCGCCTGAAGATTAGCCTTTAGTAATCGTATACGGAAATATTCAACCTTGGCTGGCAGTACGCAGACCATGTCTTCTCCTGACTGTAATTACAAAAACTAACTTTAGATGAAAATGTTTTTTTAATGTATTTGAATTGTTTGATAATAAATGCTTCATTAGGTATTCTTATAATGCGTGTATTTTGCGTTTTGCTTTAAACGCGGTTTCAAAAAAGTGAGTTTTTTATTTTATGTTTTCAGATAAGTACATATTCCGTATTTATTATTAAGTTATAACAAATATTGTTGACTTTTTTCTTACCTCACCACACCAACGACCCTGGGCAGTGGGTGCCCTCGTGAATATTTCAAAGGGAGCACGGCGCGGTGGTCCAGGGTCGAATGTGTACCATTCTCATATCCTACCCCAATACGCTACCAAACATATTTTTTTTTCATTTTGTAGATTGTCGGGAACAAAGTACAGTTAGAAATAAATTATTGAATAAATAATTAACATCAATTAATGAAAAATATGAATAAGAAATACTTAATTAAATTTTAAGTACTATATGCATGGGATTATAACCGATCGTAAAAAAAAATCATGGGCTATGGAAAAGGGTTTGGAACCGTGGACCCTCCCCCCTTTGTGTGGGTCACTGGTGCTGGGTGGACCGCAACACCTTGAAAAATTAGAAGTAGCCCTTACCTTGGAAAAGTCTGCCCATCCCCCTGATCTAGAGTATATCTAGATACAATTTTTGAGACTTTTTTATAAATAGAAAAGTTTGTGTGTGTGACCGTTTTAAATAAATAATTTTATGCAGCCTTTTTTTTTGTAACTGAAAAGGCCCTTGCACTCTCTCACCACCAGTGCCGCACACAAAGGGGGGGGGGTCCACGGGTCCACCCCCAAAGCTCTTGTTTTTCCCCCGATTGATTATAATCCTATGCATATAGTTAGTAAAATTTAATTTATTTATTAATAATTAATATTATTAATTAATGCTAATTATTCATTTAATAATTAATTTTTGAAGGTTTTTTGTTCCCGAAAATCAACAACAACAACAAAAATCAAAAGAATATCTTAGGCGGCGTATTGGAGCATGATACGAAAATAGTGGACTTTTGACCCTGGTTGCGCTACTGCTCACCACCTTTACACAAAGATAAAAATTATTTTTTTTTTAACTTGATGTTCTATTATTATTTCAAATAAAAGTGTACCCCTTCTTGAGAGGACACTAAAGGCAGGAAATATATCTTTCGATGCATTTCTTAGAAATAATAATCCAAATATGATAATAATCGTCGGCTATTATAGAAAAAGGTGGAGAATATTCCTGAACCAAAACTCGTTTTTTTTTTGGTGGAATCAGATGGATGTATATTATGAGTTGTTAAAACCAAATGAAACCATTACGGCGGATCGCTACCGACTACAATTGATACATTTGAAACGAGTATTAAAGAAGAAAGGCTATAATATGAATAAAGACCCAACACAGTGACTTTAACGCAAAATAATTCTTGACCACATTATGTAGTGCCTATCAAAAACTACTTGTCAGAACTCAAACTGGATATTCTACCCACTAGCCGTATTCTCCAGATATTGCTCCTTCAGATAACTACTTGTTTCATTTAATGACTCATAGCCTGTTTAAGAAGTACATCCATTCTTACAAGAAATACAAAAAAAAAGGGTCGACTCTTTAATTATCTTTAAAGACAGTCGTACTTTCATTGCGGAATTATTATGTTGCGGAGAGATGGGGGAAGGGAAATAGTAATTAGCGATGGACAATACTTTCAGTATAAATTTAATTCTATTTTAGTCCAATAATAATTTAAGTTCAGTGATTATATCCTTTTTAGACCAATTCTCATTTTATTCCTATAAAACTTACTTGCACACTCGATAGAAAAAAAAATCATATGACTTTTTAGACCTATTTGGAGTTCGATGTTCTGGCGCGAACCTAAACACTTTTTGACCCCAGAAAGTTATTAAACTGACCGGTTTCACTCGATTTTTTTACCAGGAATCTTAATCTGATTTTTATTTTGGGAAATTTCAGTAACTTTATCTTTAAAATTAAAGGGCCTCTTTTTCTAAAATCGACCCTTCTAAGAATTAACATTAGCAATATGGGCTGTGAACGAAACTCACGGGCTGATTTTCAAATCTCTTGCATATATCGATGCGAAATCTTCTTTCGAGTACATATAGTTTGATTTCTTAATAAAAATGCTTAACATTTCAAAATGTGATTCGGTAAGACAGTTGAAATCAGAATATGACGTTAATATAAGGATATTTTATTGTCTAGAAAAATGTCCCAACTTAGGATCTTAATCTTTAACATAAAACGAGTACAGTTTTCATTTCTTTTACTTCTAAATTCAGGAGTTAGGGCAGTCCGACAATCTATTTGTTTGTTTTGTTACAATATATACAGCATTCGTGTCGCTACACTCGCAAGAGAGACACTAAGAATTAAGTAACAAATTTTACTTTATTAAAGTTACAATAAAAGAGTAAACCTTAACTTAAGAGAAACAATCATCTACTACTAAACAGAAGTAAGGAATGAAAACAAGCTGTAACTAAATAGATTCAAGAAATGATGAACAAACCTAACTTAAATCTCGATCTAAGCTAAGCAGATCCAAGAAGAATCAGCATTAGCTACTACAAGAGAAAATGCAATATTCTCCTCTACTCCACGCCGTAAACTCATTCTACCTTTTTTTCTGCTAATTGTATACAAGAACATTGTAAGAAAAATTGGAAGATATAGAGTGAAAATCATTTAATACAAAATTAAGGGGACTGAAATATCTTTTCGATTTAAAAGAATTTCGTCTTAAAAGATATTGCAAAAAATAATAAAAGCGTATATTTGACAAAATTAAGTTTGTTAGAGTACATTTTATTCACATCGATATGTATATATGCATGCATTTAATTAAAAACAACGAAACAAAAACATTCGCAAGAACTTAATGAAATTTAATACAAAATTTTCAAATTTTCTAAAAAACACAACATTTATTGAGTTTTAGGAAAACGATTTATTTTTCTTTGCATTGTCTTTTTTATCATCAAGTTTTCCACAAATTTTTCGATGTCGTCCATTTTATTATTTATTTCACCATTGGAATGTGCGTCTGAATAACTGCGCTCATTGTGTTCCTAATTTTGGATGATGCGAGAACAGGAACTTGCATTATTCATTTCATTTTCGTCGTCGAAATCTGCATCAATGATATTTTAAAAGCTTTGAATAAACTCCAAAATATCTTAGCCTGTCATAATTGCAAATACATTATCATCATCTACTGCACCGTATTCTTCCGATGATACAGTAGAATAGTCTAATAATACAGAAACTTTCTGAAACATTTCATTATGTGAAGTGAAATCTTTTCGTGTTAAGCGATTTTCGTTTCATGTGGGGTTTCAGGGGTGTTAACTTCGTCTTGGGGGGGGGAGAATGCAAACAGTTTTCAAATATATACAATTCTTTGAAATTGAAATTAAATAATTCGAATGACTTACGCGTTATTTATAAAGGAATGCGGTTTAATAAAAGTACAAAATGTTTAAAATGTAATCATAATTTAAAAAATTATAAGCATATGAAATTAAGAAATATTTCTGCAATAAATATTAAGTAAATTTTACGTTGTGTGGGTTCCCTAGAAGAAATAAAATAAATAGAATATAAAACTTATACAACTTAAATGAAACAACAAAAATAAGATCAAATCACACAGGTTGTGGATTTGCATTATAGTTATGTGTTTTTATGTTTTCGCGATGCTATTGTGTACGTTATAAAAACTTATTAGCTGGATGATTAGAATCAGTTCTATGTATTTATCGAAAATTACCAGATGAAGCTCTCCAATCAGAGCATTTTGTATTACAGTAGCAAGATTTTTTTTTTGACTTTCACTCTCCTATTACGTGCGATGAGAAAGTAAGACAAGAATACTGTCACGCAACCAGTCAAGGTTAGGGTTGTTCCACTTTTTCACCTTGTCAGAAAAAAAAATTCTAATCAGAGGGTTGGAAATATTCTATCATGAAGGTCCAGAAGAGAAATTGATCACCTCCCACCATTCTATCAAAAGAAAGAGAGAGAGAGGGAGAGAGAAAATCAGACTTCACGCATCACAGACGCTAGTCACAAAACGTTATTCTTGATCTATCATAGAAGTTCAACAGCTCTATTTCGGTCCAGTCTTGTCCATTTCTGGACAGGGCATTGGCCCTCGTAAGGAAGCAGTTTCCTATCTTGGAAGTTTATTTTGATGCTGTGTTGTCTCGATAAACACTTTTATTTACGGGATTGTGGGTTCTGTCAAACAATATTTATTTACTGAAATGCAATGTAAACAAACACTATCGTAAGGAAACTTTATGCGTTGGTTCATTCGAGAAGACATGATTTAATTTAAATTTCTTTTTCAGTGTTTAGGTAGAAGCAATTTGCTTTTTAATGTACATAAAATATGAAATTACACCAACATTGTTAGTTACATCGCCCTCGATAACCCTGCAGTTCGCATAACTCGGCCACACCCTAGAACAATGATTCCCAAAGTGGTCTATATAGACCCCCATGGGTCTATGACGATCTGCAAGGGGTCCACGACAGCCAAAAAATAATTTGGGGGTTCATGAGGTGTAAATGGGGGTCTACGATTGTGGCTCTCATTAAACCAGATCGTGACTAATATTAAAAGGAAATTTATTTAAGTAGAAACTAGACGTACCTATTTATCATATTTATTTACTAAATTTAATAAAGTTTATTTGCAGTTACAAGGCAATAGCATAAATATGTTATTAGGACCACATTTCACACAGCCTTTATTGCCAGAATTAAGCTAAAGGAGCATAATTTTGGACGTCGCCAACATCTAAATGCCTTTTTTTTAGATTTTGAAACTAGGGTTGAGAATGTTTTGACTATCGTAGTACCACAGAAGACAATGAATTCATGTGGTCACTTTGAAAAAAAAATCAGATTATAAGAATTAAGCACTAGGAATATGTACTAACGAAGATCTTAAAGTAAAGTTTAGAAACAATGTCAACAATTTTAGCTTTAAAAAGATATACCTGTTATTCATTCCATATTATGGAATATCTTGAGAAAGCTTTTAATTGTTTTTTTGATTGAAAAGGTGCGCTTGCCGATCTCCAAAACAAAAAGGAAAGAAGAAAATACTGGACACCATTAACCGAGGAAATATTTAGGGTTAAATCCTGATAAGAGATTGATGCCAAATGTTGAAAGTTTATTATTGCATCCCCAGATTCCTCCCTCCCACAAAAAGCACTTGTTTGTTGCACAGTTACTTTATGTAACAGTTATTTTATGCATTAGTTAATTTTTTTATTAACTAATTAAATTAACTAACATGTGTTTTCTTAAATTTTAAACTCTTCTATACTTCACTACAGTTAAAAATTTTAATCTTTTAAAGTAAATAGCTATACCTGCTGTCAAAAACACATTTAAATTGATAAATTTGCACAAATTTAATATTAGGAAAGTAGGGGGTCTATCCCAAACTGAAAAACCTGCCAAGGGGTCTATGAGGCTAAAAAGTTTGGGAACCTATGCCCTAGAAGGTCAAAACAAAACAAAACAAAACAGGACATTACGCATATTTTTAAAGAAAAAGTAGCCTGTGTTTGCAAAGTCAGCTGTTTAATTTTCATTATAGATAGCTTTATGCCTTCATAAAGTACTTTTCTGAGATGTGTTTGATCAGGTAAATTATTTTGTATTCTATGTATTCATTAATTTTTATTTTCATGTTGTAAATGTGTCCTATGCTTTCTTAAAGTACTTACTTTTCCTTTATTTAAGGGTATTTGAGCAGTTTATTTTCTGTTATGTTCTCAAGCAAGCAATACATACAAGTGCAGTACAATATTTTCTGAGGAAACACTCGTATTTATACTCTTTTTTAATCCCATTCTTGGTAATCCGGCATTTTCTCAGTCCCGACTCCCTTTCGGTTCACATTAAGTCCAGTTTTCAGGACTACTATATATATTATCTTTAAAATATGCTCTTTATTCTTTTCTTTTATTCTGATAAGTTGTAACCCCTCCTCCGTCTACCCTGTGACCCGGCTAAAGGTGTGGGAGGAAGTGAAGGACGACTCGACATGATACTTTCTAATGATTTATTCAGCACTTCTAATTAACTCAAAATTAACTCAATCAGATTTAATAAGATGCTTCCAGGTAGAAAGCAGAGGTTAAAGTGATGAGAATTGCGTATTCGAAGATTACTTCGAAAATTTGATCCACTTTTATAAATTAACCTTCTACTTTAATATTTGCCTTAAACGGTAGATATGTGACTAATTGCCACTTAAATCTCTTTAATAATTTAAATATCCAAACGTACAGTTAATGCGACTAATACCTAAACTGTTGGTAGTCTTCTTATCTTCTAATGCGTAATCCTCAATCTCTTTATAATTCTAACTTTCTATCGCTCTTCCGTATATGTCTCCAACTTATATCTCACTTTGTCTCGCTTTAACTAACCTTTCTAGCAAGCGAACCTGAACTATATATAATAAACTTAATCTGCATATCACGGTTTCTTCTTCAGAAAAGGGTTGTTGGTTTTTATAGCCCAAAGATTTCCCTAGTGGTCAATTGAAGGACGCTAGGTTGAATGATAGAATTATTCAACCGAGCTTGGATTTCAAGTACAATAAGTTTTAAAAACTTGTGGCTGATTAAAAATGATGAATAAATTTATCTACACTGGCTTCAAAATAAATTTATAAGGCATTGAGTATTATTAAAAGCTCTTATTTTTAACGAATTTTAATAGAAATTTTATATTTATTGATTCCTTAATTAAGGATTTACTTAATTAATGAGTATTATTTATTAAGTCTAATAAAGGAAAATTATGTACCATATGCTAGGGAAATTCTAATGGAGCCTATTATCGCTCTCATTGATAAAAGTTAATTTTCTTCAGGAATAAATTGAACTTTTATTTATTTTTTTTGTATTAATCCTTATGTATAACCTAAGAAATTTTGAAATTTAAAAAATTTGTAACCAATTTTATTAAATTGTGAGTATTTTTTGTAATATTTAAACTGAAACAACTTTGGTAGCGTTAAATTTTTTCTTTTATATCATGTATTTCTTTAGATGCCATCTTAACCTTATGATTTTGATTTGGAATCTTCGGGAAATCGAATTTCAGCCTCCATCTTTCCATTCAATTTCAGCCCTCTTTCATGACTACTGGCTCCCCTCAAAACTCAATCTTGATATGAAGAAGGGAGGGTTGTATTTCTCGCCTACTTGTTTGCCCTTAGCACTTCTGATATACTCATCCATTCAAAAAAAAATCTGATTTTCAGACCACCCGAAAAGAAATACAGCTTTTCGCCTCCATATTGATTTTATTCTGTTGGTGTTCTTGACTTTGGGCTATAATATCTTGAAATGATGTCTATAATAGAATATTCCTGACTTGCTATTTTTAGGTATCTCTCCTAAAATTAGAGCACTGTTCAATTTTTTCAGCTATCTTTGTCAAAAATATTTGGAAAAAACGATATTTCTTAAATATTCGTTTAGTTTTAGTAATTGTACAGAAAAAAAGGATATATATAATATTTGAGAAAGGGGGGTCTAGTAATATTACTTTAATTTATTTTCAAAAAACATTAAGGGTCAAATTATTACTATACCTCTGTTTATTAGTATTGGAATATCATGAAGGAAAGGAGTCCCGTGGTTCAACTGAAATTGAAACAGGGATATTTAATTCAAATCATTAGAATTTCACAGTCACCAAGCTTGCTTGGAATAAGCAGCATCCTCTAAGCCATAGGTTCCCAACCTTTTTTGAACTGGCGCCCCCTTTTCTAGTAAATATTTCCATACCACCTCCTTTTCTAGTGAATATTTCGATACCGCTCCCTCCCATTCTAGAGAAATAAGAGAGTACATAATACATGGTAAAAACAAAAGTTATGTTTTAAAAAATATCCTATTACTAAAAGAATATATTTTTAAATTTAATTTTTTTTCTAAAGCCCCAATTATTTTACTTGCGAATCTGAAATATCTATTGCCGCAAATATATTTAAATGTGTAAGATTATATATTTTAGTCATAGGTAGGATATTGTTGGAATTGAAACCACTACTGAATTTCATCTTCATTTAAAAGAGTGGAATAAAAGTTTTAGCTTATCTGTTCTAAAGATAGGCAAGGGTTTTGATGATACGAAGTAATTCATAAAAAACTGTTGCTTTCAGAATAAATATAAATTGACAGTTTCAACCTTTAAAGAATCGCGTTAATTTCTGGGTACATATTTAATTACGTTTCTTGGATAACATATGTAATGAAATGCAGTGGGCGAAACTTTTTCTACTGCTCACAGACAAAGACAACACGTGCAATACAGAAATTAAAATGCACTATATTATTCAATTTAATGTAGGTCTGAATGTAATGTAATCTTCAATTTTTTCATCCACTTCCCGAACTACCGAAATATGTGAATTTTCATACATGTGATATAGAAATGATTTAAATATCTACAATCAACATAAGGTAAACATTATCAAAGTTTACTTTTGCTAGTACATAATCAGCGAGTTTTTTTAGTCTTTTTTGGTTAATCTGACCAAGCCCCTTTGTGCCATCTCAACGTCCCCTTATTTTCTCTGGGTCTTTTACCGCCCCCTGAAAGCTTCAAGCACCCACAAGGGGGCGTTATCGCCCACGTTGAGAACCTATGCTCTAAGCTGATGATATAGCCATACAAGCAGAGGGAAGTAACAGGATGTGTTGAAAATAGTCTGTGGTTATTTGTCAGTGTCAAACACTTCATGAGAAGTTACAATGCTTTGATGTTGACAACGTGACTTGTGACAACCTACCAGTGGTTGCTGGTGTCTGAGGGCTCGAGTAAAGATCAGTCATAACCAGTTTCAAACTCAGATTTACTATCCCACTAACTTAAACTAGACAACTAAAGGTGGAAATGCACTACGTAACCAATTAGAAGAACAATAGCACGGCCTAAGGCTACTTAACATATAAGCATAATTTACTCCACTTACTCTTGGAACACTTTGAACATCCATGCTATAATTCTCCGTAATTATCTTACTAAGTTATACGACCTCCGGACGTAATCCTTAAGCTCAATTTTATCACTTACTCTCCATTCATCAATAACTGACCCTCCAGTCTCTATCCGTCGACTAACATCGCGTACATAAATATCGACGCTTAAATAGAACCACTCATTTGCCTTTATCACGTCTTCTTCTTCGGGAGAAAGTTTCCAATAGAACTTACAGCTGAAAAGAAATAAATTTACCCCAAGAGAATTAGTTGAAGGTTCGTGGATAGACCCGTTACAGATTGTCTTATGAAAAAGTTACGAAGTTTCAATGTGAGTCAAAGATCAGACTTCGAGAATGATTTTTTTTCTAATTGTTCAAGAACAGTTCATTTTGGGTTCAATGTTGTGACAATGATGTGAGTATGGAAGCAGGGGGCTGAAGAGAACCGGACGAATTAGAAATCCGGCAGTAGGCATTGAAAAGTTGTATCAATACAAGATGAAAGACACCTTCTACCCTCGTGTAAGGTCCCCTCAACTCACATGGACCATAATCAATGCCTCTAAGACGGATGTGTAAACAGTATGAGTATATGTCAACATTTGAGAGAGAACTAGCAATTAAACTAAAGGAAGCAAGGTGGCCAGATCGCCAGATCACTCGACATTTCGGTAGGAGGGATGCTACTATTCGACAATGTTGAAAGGAATAGCCGAACCATTACTTAACATAAAGTCGAGATTTTATTGTGGCTGATAGAAAACGATGATATAATGCAAAGACAGAGTGATAATCGAAGTGGCACTCACAGATCCTAATACGTCCTTCTCAACGATTCGACGTATTACCAGTACAACGGTGACTGTAAGGGTCTTAATAGGTAACTCGTGGGCTGAGGTCAAAGAGGCCGTCTCTCGCGTCGACTACCTCTCTTCATTACATATCGGCAGGAGCGTCTGAAGTGGTGCCAAGTGCATTGTATTTGGAATCTCTAGGACTCGAGTAGAATTACTTTAAGTCATGAGTACAGTCTTGAATTCAATCGTGATCGCCAGTGAACATGTGTCTGGAGACGTCCAGGATAATGATAGCATATTCGCCTGACTGTTTTTTGCCACGTAATACAACACATCCGGAGTTATTATGTGGGAGTACTAATTTATATGTAATAATTGAACCCTTTGAGTTGTCATCCATGACATTCTTACAACACAACGGTACGTTAACACAATTCTAAGTCATGTTGTGTTGCTCTTACTTTCACGTATTCAAGGGCCTACATTTGAATAGGAAAATGCTTAGTCACACACGGCACATCTTTCTACTGCTTGTTTTCATGCTTCTTTAATATTTTCTTGGCTGGTGGGGTTGCCAGATCTCTCTCCGGTAGTACACTTTAGAGATCTGATGTGTGAGCAGGCTTCTCCTATTTCATCTGGATCATGCCGATCTAATTTGAAAATTGGAATGTTTATGGAAAGAAGGACGGCCACCATCTCTACGAGTCAAACCCCAGTTGAATAACCGCAAGTATCAGATCTAGAGATGGGTTAACATATTATTAAATTTTTTTTTTTGCTCTTATAACTGTATTTCCTAAATAAATCACTGAGTTTATATGATATTGAAGGTGTTTCGTTTTCAGTGGATGTGCATCACACTTGCCGATTTTCATCTTATTCGGATAATTCTTTCTTAACGCATCATTTTTTATCTTAAAGAGTGTATAATTGTTTGAAATAGTTTATATAAAGTGTATATGATTGCCTGAAAGGTATTAAATGGTATTTAAAAGCAGTGGCATAACGTACACCCCCGCAACCCCAGCATTGCGGGGGGACTGTAGGGGTCCCAAAGTCTGACTGACGCCAAGAAGGTACACTTTGTAAGCTTCGGCTTGGGGCACAAAACCTGCCTTGGCAGGGGGGGGGGCTAACATTCTCCATTACATCACTGCTTATAATGTTTTATAAATCTAAATGGTATTCAATATTTTCTTTTCTTAAATATTCTTATAAAAAAAAGAAATTTTTGATTAATAGTTGGAATTAAATAAAATTCGAATTGAAACAATTTATATACTTCCCATGCATTATTTTTGTATGTGCCTCAAGGGATGAAGCAAGTGTTATTTTTCATTTCCGTAATGTTTTTACGAAACTGCAAATTTTTAAGATCGAAGAAATTAATATTCTTCATTCAATTTCTCAAAGTTATAAGGGATCGATCCAGAATCTAAATAAATATCTATTTTCCCATTTTTTCCTTTTATTTTTTAAAATAAGAACTAAAAAGATTTTTTAATATTGAATCTCCAGTTCTGATCATTATTCATAAAATAATTTTCTAAGTGTTATTCTCTGTTAGTTAAGAATCCAAATGGCAAAATGTGTTTGATATAAAAAAAAATTTTGAACAACTTTTTTATATAAAAAGACTTTTACATTTTCAACAAATTCTTTAACTTAATAGCACACTTTCAATGATAAAGAGTGGAAGACTTTCATCTACTGGTAATTTTGAACTGTACATGTATGAGCGTGTTATCTGCAGATGCTTTTACCAAATGCAAAAATATTCACATCCTGTTTCAAAGACAGATTCACTGATCCGTGACTCTTGAATAAGATGACCACTGGATAAGAAGATGATGTAACAAACAGTTCATTTTCAGAGGCAGTTGTTTCAAAACTTTCTTTTTTTACTCACTTTGATAAAACTATTTTTAACGAGAAATGTTTGAAATTTTAAGCTGATCAAAATAAAAATAATAATAATTTTCATTATATAATATTAAATTCATTTATTTATCAATTTTAATAGGTCTAAGTAGAAACGTATTTCCTGTTAATAAAATAAAATTTTATCAGTTTTACTGTTGTTAGTATATTCCAATGAGTTATGATTTTACAAATATTTACGACTCTTTTTTTAATGCATTTTAAATTTAAGGGAAATTAAAATTTTATGGGGTGTAATCAAGTTTGACAATTTAACGGCTTATCAATGGGACAGTTTTCTTCTCTTTTTGTTGCTATTGATTTCTCAAAATATTCGGTACAATTTTAAAAACTTGTAACACAAGAATTGTATTCATTCTTACCAAAAGATAAAACTTTGTAAGTTAGGATAAACTGAATTTTTTTAGAAAAATTTGGTGTTTGCTATATTTAGGAAAAATTGCCTTTTTGTGTTGTTAAGTAAAATGGCAAAAATATTCTTGAAAAAAAGTATCTTTCACTTGCACAACGCGCAAAAATTTTGAATTGTGAAGAAATATAGCTACTTTTTGTCAATTTTTTATAACTATTTAACTAACCGGTATTATAACATCATAGTTAAAAAATGGGAAGTTTGGGATAAGAGGAACAAGAAAAAAATTAAATCATGTAAATTTGAAGTATATATTTTTCGTGCAAAAAAGCTCTAAAAATACATTTTTTTTGTAAATTAGCAATAACTCATAACTTTATTTGTCTTTATCTTTTCAACTTTAATATAAACACAACATAACTAAATAGTAAGCATATCTTTCATTTGAGATTTTTTTATTACTTCAGGTGGAGTTATTATCAAGAATAGTTTATAAAATTATCCAATATTATTTTTTTTAAATGTAAAGTGATATTTTTGAGAAAATTTGGGCAATGTTTATCTTAAAAAAAGAGATGTCATGATTCTGCTTCTTGCTTCAACGCTTCTCACTTTTTGATATGCTTCAAATACAGTATTCCACCACTTAGGTGTGACAAGGAAATCTTTGGAAATCTATATCTGAGTCATTTATCACTCCATCTTGAAGAACATGAATTCTAGAAGAGCCTTGAGAACATTCTGGACTATTCCAGCGAAGAACCTATGCACTTGGATCACCAGACATGAATCACATTGAAGATATATAGAACATAATCGAAAGGACAGTACGTGCACAGAATCGCTTTTGCAATCATGAACAACTGTAAAGGCAACATGGCTGAATAGTCCTTCAGAGGACTTCTGATGACTTGAGTCAATACCACGTCGATTTGCTGCACTTTGTCGGCTAAAAAGAGTTCCCACGCGATACTAGAAGATATCTCATGACTTTTGGAACATGAGTGTGTTGGGTATTCTGAATTTCTTAAAACTAAGAATATTAAATTTAAAAAAATACTTCTTATTGAAAAAAAAAAGATGAGAAAAATATTAAAATAAAAACTAATTAGAAACATTCTTAATAGAATGATTATGAGAGTACTCTTGGCTTCTTAGCATTTTTTGACCATGTTTCCAGACTTAATGATCATATTAGATTGAAATTTGAAACCTAGGCCATTTAGAGCGCTATCATAGGGATTTGGATGAGGAATGGAATAGATAATGGAGTATTTCTTCTTAGTAAATTAAGTAAGGTACTTAATTTATATAAAAATTATGTCAATTATATGCAGTTAAGATGATAGCCAAGATAAGTAATTATAAGCCATTAAAAGTGACCCCTCCCCCTTTTTGGTTTTGAGAACTACTCATCGACATGGGGAATACTTTTGCAGTCTTTTTACTCCCAAATACATAACTCAAAGAAATAAAGTGCATATATAAATGTTTTATCGAATTATTACGTATTTGAAAATGAATTAATTTATTTGTGAAAGACAAAGTGATTCCGAAACAAGTATATTGAATGCGACTGAATTACATTATTTAAAAAATGCTTTTTAAGAATTGCCATCATCAGTAATCATCAATTCTTAATTCAAATGTATGTTTTTATAAGAGTTTCACAACATGGGAAAAAAGAGTAGTTTTACATATAATATAAAATGACATTTTGTAATTTTTATGGTGTGATAAATCTTGAAGTGCTGTTTTCCAATGATTCAACTTTTAGAATAATATATATTTCATAAAACCTACTGAATTATATTAATAAAAAGAACTGGCTTGAAGATATACTCACTAAAATCTTTGCATTATTGCTAGCATATTTTTCATTACTTGGAACTTTTTCCAAATGTTGTAGTTCTATTGTGACACTGGAAAACATAAATATGTTCCTTCTGGGAGTCAATTCATTTTTATATACGGATTATGAATATATAACTTTGAATGTTCCATTTTTTATGAATTTATTCCTGTCCAAAATACATAAGGAAGTAGAATTCCCTGTATAAGTGCCCACTTTGTATTCGTGATTTGTCCAGCTCTGCTGTCGGTGTTGCATTCTGAAACATGTCGGAAACAGGCAAGTTTTTTTGAAAACGTCGTGCGTTCTCCTCCTCCTCCTTCCCTTCTGTGAGGATATTTTCCTTTTTTTTAGAGAGCACTATTTTTTTTATCTGATCCCTAAAATAACTTGCTTCAATGATAAGGAACGGTTATTTGATGTAAAAAGCAAGCACCGGAGAAACGAGTGATTATTTTTTGATTTGCATTCTAAAGTCGAAAAATAAACATTTTGTTATTAACTAATATTGAAACGGGATGTGTTATGTCTAATATGTATATATTCAATAAAAATGTTGAAATTATTTTTTTCCAAATAATTTAAGAAAAAGAAAGAGAAATGTGTAATTTTAAATCTGTAAGTAACTAAATATATATATACTACAAGCCATTTCATATATAATAAGATAAAATAACAAGGATCTATATGATTGATCACAAAAGTGTACTGTTTATTGAAAAGAGGTAGTTTTAATTTTTTTAAACTTACTGTTATCAAAATTAGATGACAATTAGTCATCTCTCTAAATGCTTAAACTTATAGGCTGCGTTCAAATGTGTGAAAAGAGAAAGAAAAACTATTTAACATGAATTTAAGCAATATAGACTTTCTTTTTTCTGGTAATTTGGTTATAACTATTAACAATGTACAAATAATAGAATGAGTATTTATTACCATGTAATTATTAAACTATATATGCATTGAAATGGAATTTTATTGTATTTCAAAAAAAATGTATACCTTAATTTTCATAACTCCCCTTTTCCCCGAAATGGTTTCTATATTATTTATTTATTTTACATTTCTGGAGCAATTTTTCGACAAAAACATTTTATGAAGATATTATATTTTCAGATTGTTTCGATGTAGGACAAAATTTCTAAGAATTTGAGAAGAATAGATTTTATATCAATTAAATATATCGAAAGGTTTAAATAAAAATGTACCCGTCAATAATTTGTATCTCTTCAGTATTTATATTTTCATCGCATTTTAAAAAAGAGTGAATGAATGTTTATTACCGTTTCACTCTAGGTCTATTGAGGACGGACTTCGTAATTTTGAACCTCGGTCTCTTAAAAAAAGAAGCATAATTCATTCCATGTCAAATTAATTTAAGATATCAGTATCTGTAGTAACTGACAAGTAAAATAATACATAGAATGTTAGAAAAATTCATAATCCTAAGTTGACATTAACAATAAATAATCCCATGTTATAATGTGATTAAAAATATGGCCCAAACCTTTCTTATAGTCATGATAAACAAAATTTGAACTAAATGCGTTATATTGGATTTTTTTACATCTTTGAAAGTGAAATATTCAAAAATAAATTACTTTATAAATAGAAAGAAAAGTCCCTTATTAGAATGCAGGTCATATTAATAAATTAATTTTAATCTGTATAACTTTAAAAATTTATTTTAATAAGTATTCAGTTTTTTTCTACACGATTTTTGATTTTTCAGAATAGTTTCTTGAAATATTTATCTTGGATAACATTATTGCATATGACTAGGAAGTTAAAGAGCAGGAAGCCTACATATAGAAGCATTATAGTCAATTTTTGGCATCAAAAATAAGTTTAGCTTTTGTAGATAATATAATTTAAATGTTTTCCCTTTAGTGTAATTCTTAACATTTAGAAAATTCTAATGCACATTTTCTATATTTTCCTTTAATGAATGAATTCTTAGAAATAATATCAATGTGAAAACTTGATAAAGTAGAACTTACGTTGGTTTGAAAAAATTTTGAGACATAAATATAGAATCAAATGAATACACTTTTAACACTAAGGCTCGTAAAAATATATAATATCGTGTAAATTAACTAAAAAAATTATTTTTTTTAACTCAACATTTATTCTCCAAGCTATCTTAGTTCCATACAGAATTTCTAACAGATAAGAGATCATTAACTTGTACTAAACTCACTTTAAAAAGATTTTTAAACAATTCTGGAAAGCTTGCTCTTTTGGTATGTCAAACAGAAATTAACACATGTATTACTTCTTACACAAATTACACCGTTTAATTTCTGTTATCCAGATCAAATCTGTTTCTGAAATTAATCATTAGAAAAATAACTCATGAAGCCCAGTGGCTGAGTGGTTAGAGCATCGCGCTTTTACACCACAGGTCCGAGGTTCAAACCCCAAGCTGGGCAACGTTGACTCAGTCTTTCATCCCTGCAGTGGGTCGATAAAATGAGCACCAAGTTTGCTTGGGAACTTAACGCTGGGGGTACGCGTCAGACTGACCAGTAGGTCTTGGCCCTCATGGGCTGTTGCGCCACTGAGTTACGTTATTAATCACTCAAAACAAGTATTGATATCTTATTTGTATTAGAAAAGTAGCATATAACGAAGCCTGTAATTATTAAAAAATCGGTGTTTTATATATATTTTAAAAATAGCTATATATTTGGTATTGTGTTGTTTTTTACAGAAAAGATAAATAAGAATCACATATTTTTTTAACTGAAAAAAAATAGATATTTAGGAAAACTTTCTAATGCTCTTAATAGCTGATTAATCATTTTCCATTTCGAAAATGTTACATATTTACAGGCAATATAAATATTATCTATCAATAGGTACCGGGGGATTCTGTTTCCCTAATTATATTTTATCTCTCTGTTCTTAGAGTATACAGACAAAGCAATTAGTTTCTGTGAGTATGAAGAATATATCATATATATAGGTTCATATTTATAGGTTCACATGTAACAACAGTAGTTAATATTAAAGACGTAGATCATTTGATGAAACAGCAGACGATAGAATTCATTTCTTCAATTAACAAGCAGATACAAATCATTCTATATGTTTCAAATGCACATATTAAATGAAAGTAGAATAAAATTGTAAAGTAAATTCAATATCTTAAGTATTTGAAGCACCCCATTATTTCTCCAGAATATAAGCAGGTTTTTAAATTTGTTTGAAGTATTTATTTTTAGTAGTTCACTCTTACACACATACGCACAGTAGAAATGTAATTTATATAGATAACCTTAGGAGATGGATGTTAGTGTATAATAATCTTGGTGTCGAGAAAATTCCATAATTATATATATATATACTTAACTTGAGTATAGAGAAAAATCTTTTATAAGTTTCCGTAAAGTAAAACTTGAAAGTATAAAGCTACGCAATATAAATTTTATTCGTAAATAAATAAAAATGTATTACATAACAAAAAATATTCTTTTAATAACTCTATATCTTTCAATAAAAGTCGATCAAAACTTTTCAACAAATATTTTTCTTAAGAAAATATTCTATATAAGGATTTTATAATATTTCGAGGAAGGCTTTTTTCTATAAATAGACTCTAAAAGGTATTACATACTGTATGTCGTATTTCATTTTCAAGGCTACGGACGTATCAAAAATAATGTTTTAACCATGATTTATCTTCGTCATAAGTACATCTAAGATATACGTCAAACATAAACAAAGTTGATTTATTTGCATAGCTTAAACTTAGTCCAAAATGCAAACATCAAATATTTACTAAAAAAATGTAATCCAACAGCTGTTTGGTTGTTTACCTCTGAGAATAAGTTTCTGCACACACATGAACTTATTCTCTCTCCACGCACATATTTATTTGTCATTTGTAGAGAAAACATACGTATTCAAAATTTCAATTTATTTTATCCTTAAAACTACCTACTTGCGTTGGAGTGAGATATTTGACCTCGTAAATGACCTTTTGAACATTCTGTTTACTTTTTTCACTATTTCCATGACCCTGGATTAACAGAGAGAAAGAGCGCTTTTAATCTTTTCCATATCCACGCGTTGCTCCACTTTCAGATAAGCCAAAACTGGAGTAAACAACTTCAAACTTAAACAACCGAAAAAAAAGAGCGAACTTCACTCCTTTTTTTTCTCCTCCGCAACATCTTCTCGACTTCTTTCGCTCCAGAGGAGTTACTTTAAGCCACAAGGGAGCGATGATACAGTGATTTCGTGTCGGTAGTCCATTACTTACCTTCACTACCTGACAATCACTCCTACACTCGAGCCTAGTCATTTATTCATTGCCTCTGTGGGAAGTGGACGCTGGTCGAAAAGCGATGGCTAGAAAAACCAATGATAGCATCATTTATGAAGTTTTTCTCGGTGGTAAGGCTATCGACATCAAGTTAATCTACACCATTAGGGCTTACAAGTGACTTACATTAACATTATCTGAACTTTCAGTCCAAAAATTTAAGTGTCGAGATAACTGCTATGAATTACAGCTCTGAATTCTGTTGCGATATATTGATTTTTAGGTGGATTTTCTGACACTACTTTTTCTTTTTATAAGGTTTTAATTATTTGTACAGTACTTAGGACTTATGTACTAGACAAAGGAGAGAGAGAATGAATATTAAAGTCTCACTGTTCAGCTACACGAGGGCTTTTGGCAACGGACGTGGGTACGGTAGCCTAGTGGCCAAGGTAACATACTCGTGGCAGGCATGTCATGAGTTCGAACCCAGTACCACTGAAGACCCGCCGTGTAGGGTTAAATCTGTCGAGAGTCCTAACGTCCTCTCGTTGGTGTGGGGTGAGTGTTAGGAGGGGTCACTTGACCGTGGTTCAAAATTACGAGGTCCGTCGCCAAAAGCTCTTGAATAGCTGACAGTGCAACGTAAATATTCACTCCCTCTCTGTCCTTTGTCTAGTCTCCAAACTAACGTGAGCGGAGGTTCACTATAGACTTTTAATTATATTCGATGTGAATTGGTAAAGCTATTTTTTCCCTTTTTCTTATATCTGTTTTAAAAATAGTTTTATAGGTATGCGAATTATATATTTTACTGCAACCTCTGAGTCGAACGACAGATTTCTTGAATATTTGCAAAGTTGGATTCTAATAATTAATACACTGAATTGATTATAAAAAGCGTACCTGACTATCAGTAAGATTGCTACGTAATTTGAATACAAGTAATTTGCTATATGATTATTAATTTGTCTTGCATGAAATGTTATCTTGCATTTTTTTGTTAACAACCATTTGCTGATGGGGTTGCACGATGATTCCTTTTTAGGTTGTAAATAATGCCAACTTCCTTTTGGATTTGAATAGAGAAAGCACGTCCCTTCTCTATAGAAGGATGAAAATACCAAAATTTCTCATGTGTTAAAGGGAGATTGCTTTAAGGGTGACGATGCTTGAATGAAGTGTACAACTTGTAGGTAAACAATTATACGCAAGAATTTCAAAAGTGACCGTTACTTCTTAAAGATTTAATTAGTTAAAAGACACAAAAGTTAGTCAACTTATATTACATCTAACGTAACTAGTTGGGAAAAATCACCTTGTGACGGATCTGTAAGCGGTTCCACTAATCCCTTCATGACTCTTTAAGGAAAATATTTATTTCAACCAACTTTCATCAAGTTAGGAAACGTGATTATGTAAATGAAGTATATTATATAAATTCTGTTTTCGCGAGTTTGTGGGTTGGCCCGTTGGAGTTAACATAAAGTCTGCGAGTTAGTTGAAGATTGAAAGGGAGTGAATTAGTTAGAGGTCTTGGGGTTGTCCAGGAAAAAGATTACAAAGCGTGGATCCCACGACATTGATCAAGTCGAAGAGATCACCTGCAAGTTTCCAGTGTAGGATCCGATGCATAAAAAGTACAGGTATTGTGAGCTTGATTAAGTATAAGTTAGCTTATTAGTGTGCGACGTAGATATATTTGAGCGTCTTAAGATTCAGTTGAGGGTCTGTAGTAGTATCCCTGTGCTATAGAGTCTCACCTCCGGGCTCTACTATATATCATCTACCTTAATTAGAACTGTATTGTGTCTGATTGATATTTGGAATTAATAAATTGATTAGATTGAAATCATGTTTGTGGATCATTCAGTTTCTCCCACACATCTAGCCGGGCTCAGATGTAAGCAAGAACCAAACGCTATCACAACCTTATTATACATTATTTCATATTTCTAGTTTGGACTAAAGTGAAATCTTCATGCTTTCGTATAGTTTTATAAGCACAAAAGGAAGAGTGAGAAACAGCTGAATAACCTGAAATGCGAACGAAATACAATTTATCAGAAATTGATTTGGTTGAAATTAGTTTATGACTAATGCCAGAGGAAATTAATTTGTCCATATTATAAGACTTTTTTTCTGATAATCTTTGTAATTTTACTAACATAAATCAATTACTGACGATGTTTAATGTCTAAATTTGCATACATTTTGATTTTAGGCAAGTAAAGGCATTGTTTTATGTTTCTTAAAATAACACTAAAGAAGTAATAATATAATAAACTGGAAGAGAGAATTATATATATATATATATATATAAGATGTTTTAAGAAGTCACAAGATACACATTTACTTTACATTATTATTTTTTTAATAAAAAAGTATTTTTCTCAACTTAAGACTATACAAGTAAGTATTTTTATGATATCAATTACAGTTTAAAGAAACTAAAAAACACTCTTTTATAGTGAATCAAACTAAAAAGTAAAAAAATAATTCTTTATATAAGAATAAAATGATTAACGAGAAAATTAATGTCATTGGGGTAAAAGCGTGGGGTGCTCTACATTAATTGTTATAATTTCTTTCTAGTTCTATTCCTAAATGCTGAGTTAGTGTAAAAATGTAGTACAAAGCACCCCACGCTTTTATCCCAATGACATTAATTTTCTCGTTAATCATTTTATTCTTATACAAAGAATTATTTTTTTTTTACTTTTTAGTTTGATTCACTATAAAAGCATGTTTTTTTTTAGTTTTTCAAACTATCATTTACTCATTGTTGAATTTATACTTGAGTTTGATATTTGGAGCCAGGGGGGGGGGAGGATTACGTAGCTGCTGGAATTAGTCTTGCTCTTCAATGGATATTAATTAATGGGTCTGAAGTGTATTTATTCTATCCGTTAAGAGATAGGATAAGTCCCGTATGTTTCACAAAGATTCCCTTTCTATACATACAATTTTTTTTTAATTTACCATTTTTTTATAACGGACTAAAAAGCATGAAATTCCTCTTTTTCGTTTTTTTCCCCTTCTTTTTTCACATTTTGATGCATTGTCATCCACTTCTGAGCTATGGTCCTAATTTCAAGTCTCTAGCTCATTGAGAAGTCAGTTTAAAATCAATTACAAAATTCCACCCGGACAGACATGCAAGAAAGCGAGAGAATAAAAAGATGGTAATATTAAGTGTCAATCGTATTATCACCTTTTAAACGTTTTGATATAATGTTAATTCGTATCATCACTTCTAAACGTATTGCTTTATTAAAAAAATATTTAGCAGTTAGAACCTAAATTATTTTTTTCACGTGCACGATTTTCTTTTAATTTCCATTTTCAGAAAAACTAGACAATTGTGTTTATATTATGGTAAGAAATTACTGTGACGACACTCACCCTTCCCTTTCTCACATAAAGGGAAAACACTTTTTTGTTTCTTTTACTTCTATTAACCACAAGTGTATTCGTTTTTAGGGTTGAACCTTACTTTTAGTCGCTTAATCTGGAATTAGTTGCCAAATCTGGAAATGGCAAATGGAATTAGTCACCAAATCTAAAAATGGTATGTGCAATAAGTCACCAAATCTGGAAGTGGTATATGGAATTAGTCACCAAATCAGGATATCGTTATTCCTGATCTCCTGATCAGGACAATGGAACAAAATTGTGAAATTATTGCATTGTCATCGGTCCTTGACAAGTGTGCAAAATTTCGAATTAATCTGACCTTTTAAAGTGGGTAAAAATCGAGTTCAAAGATTCCGTTACATATAAGTGAAACTTATAAAAGCGTGGAAAAATTTGTTTCATAAGAATAAATCATATTTTAACTACTTACATTTAAAATCTATAAAAACAAATGCTTATTGAAAAAATGTAATTAAAATGCATATCTACACATTGCAACAAATATGTTTAATAATAATTCATAATCTCTCTCATCTAGTATCAAACATTTGAAGCATTCAAATATATTTTACTTTGAAAATGCTGCTTCTTTTTTCTGAACAGCTTTAAAAAAAATCGATAAGCTAGACTTCCGTGTTTTTGAATTAGTTGATTCGAGTATCTCTGTTACCAAGAATCATAAAAACAACACAGCTTGTAACTATGAAAAATCTTTTGTCGAACCTTTTTTTTCTAATAAAAAGTCGGTTGTAATTACAAACCAATGAACGCGATGGCTTTCTTGTTTTCAAATAATACATTCATTCCTCTTGTCTTTTAATACATGATGTATTTCAATGTTATGGATGGTTATCTATTGATTTATTCATTATTTTGCTCAATATTAACCATCTGATTTTTAGTTCGCGTGTTTGGTTGCAGGAAAGGAACTTCTTGACTTCCTAAATTTCAAAATCCAGTAAGAACGTAATACAGGATGAGTCTTATTGAGTCTTTTTGCAGAAGATTAGGCCCTAGAAGACCTAAGTATGATATCTTTATTGTAAATCGATGCTTTTTATTTAGTGAACTTACTTGGGTTATTGATGACGTAATTATCGTGTAAATGATGGTAAAATGGCTGTGTTTATAGAAATGGAAGTTAGTTGTTTTCTAGCTGAAGTTAATTATGGTTCCTAATGAAAACTACATTAAAAAGGGAATTTAGTCAAGACTAACACACACACACACAACAAGAACAACAACTGTAGAACAGAAATAGTCATCGAAAAATCATTATGAATTACCAACAGGGCCGAGAGGGGGCACGCGAAAGGCTCGACATTTCCAGTTTCAATGTGTATTAACCCTTAAAGGACCATAAGGTTGCAAAGAGCAAAAGTTAGTATGTAACTCGCAGGAAAAGTATATAACAATGTGTAGTTTTTTGGATCAATGTGTCAACTCAATTTGGATCAATGTGTAGCTTTATCAGGCATCTGTTATTCGTTCAAATGTGTTTTAAATTTCACAAAATTATACTTACCGAATAACAACAACAACATTAAACATGCGAGAAAACTTAGAAATATATTATTACTATGATTATTACTAAATTGATTTGACAGTTATTTTCCCCTTTTTAAGCGTTCGAGTGTACTTAATTGCGTTCTGCATACGTTCTATTTTGACATTCTGTATGAACAAGTAATATAATTTTTTTTATAGTCAATTTCTACTTCATTGGAACTGGCGTACAGATCTGTTGCATCCAGTTGTAACTTCGACAGAAATAACCCACACAACAAATTTAAAATTAAAAAATAAAATTTAATTAATCAATTAATATTTGAAAAAACTTTACATAAAGTGTCATCCACTATAATTTTTATAAAATGTACTTGAACTTGAATGGATGAATAGAAAGAATTTTATTAACGATTAAAAATTTGAACAAGAAATATATATATATATATATAGAGAGAGAGAGAGAACTAATAGTAGGAATTGAAAAATACAGATAAGGTTGTAATTAAATACGACAGTCATCAATTTTAAAATGGGGGAAATGTTTCCATGAGTGGTGAAAGGGTTAACACTCCAACGATCCTTCAACTATACAAAATCTAGTAATACTTTAAATAAAAAATATTTCTAGATGAAATAATAAAAAAGTATTTCTTTTTTTGTTAAACTAGTTACATTTCCTATTTCTAGTAGATTATTATTTTATTTTCCATATTTTTATTTATACACTCATGTCCCTAAATTAAGGATAATTCAGAATCATACAGAAATTGAACTCTAAAATAAAAATTTCACCTGTTGAATTATCACACACATCTTGAAGAAGAATATGCAAATTACAGGAAACCACCAGATGGTGTGGATAGTACGTCACAATGACGAGAGTGTAAGAGAGGGATATATAAGGAACGTGGCAGAGAAGTAAAATTGTTCACAAGCGCTTTAAGAGCCTTTTAGTGCAATAACCGCATAGTTATGGCGCAAAGGAAGCATTTGGATGATTTCTTACGTGGTAGAATTATCGGACGACTGGAATGTGGACGTACCCAGCTGGAAGTATCCGAGGAACTGGGAATCACCCAGAGTGTCATCTCCAGGTTTTGGCAACGATTCCAAGATGATGGTAATGTGAGTAGATGTTACAGCACAGGTCGCCCCCGAGTTAAAACGCCGAATGAGGACCGGTATTTGGCAGTTACTGCCAAAAGAAACAGACGGAGCACAGCATCAGACCTATCTCGTCAGCTCTCTTCAGCTACCGGAACGACAGTTTCAAGACAGACCGTGTACAGACGCTTAGGGCCATTGGTCTATATGCTCGTAGGCCTGTCAGATGTGTTCCCCTTACCGCAACTCACTGTCGCCTGCGATTAACCTGGAGTAGAGAGCGTGCATTGTGGACACCGCAACAGTGGTCTTGTGTGATGTTTTCCGACGAGTCCAGGTTTAGTTTGCAGTCTGATTCTCGCCGGACTTTCATATGGAGAGCGCCAGGTACCCGTTACCACCAAGCGAACACCATTGAACGACACCGTTACGGTGGTGCAGGATGGCTCGTTTGGGGAGGAATTATTCTTGGTTCCAGAACTGACCTGCATGTTCAGAGTGTAACGATGACAGGCCACATCTATCGGGATGTCATTCTGGAACAACATGTACGTTTGTTTCGGGGCGCCATGGGTGCTGAATTTCTGTTTATGGATGACAACGCCCGTCCTCACCGTGCAAACATTGTAGACGAATACCTTCAATCGGAGAATATCACCCGTATGGATTGGCCAGCATACTCACCGGACTTGAATCCAATAGAGCATGTGTGCGATATGCTTGGCCGACGAATTGTAGCCCGCCAACCTCCTCCCACCTGTCTACCGGAACTTCGGAGGGCATTGCTTGATGAGTGGTGTAATATTCCCCAAGATCAGATTGATAATTTGATACTCAGCATGCGTAGGCGTTGTAAGGCCTGTATTGCATCGTCCGGGAGACATACTCCGTATTAACCATCATACTAACCATGTTATACTGTTTTTTGTAAATAGGTTCTTTTTTGAAATTTGCTCCAGGGAGTAAAAATCGCAATTTTTATTAATTATGTCAAACATATAGCATCTTTTTTGCTCTTTACCTTTTGTTTAATGAATAGACTTTACAAATAAGTCAAATTTGTTTTGCTTCTATCTCTTTCTTTGCCTGAACTTCATTATCCTTAATTTATGGACATGAGTGTATTATTGAATGGTAAAAAAGACTTGTTCGTTTGTTCTTTTAAATGATCTAGATTGATTGATTATTAATAAGCAATATGAAAGCTACCGGTGACGAACTTCGTGCAAATGACGTGGACAGCGCTTGAGCTAACACCCAACTTTTGAAATCCATATCGACAATTTCAACAATCTTAAAGAGCAGAAACCCCTGTATATTTCGGACTTTTATTGTCACCAAGATTTGAACCCTTGAATTAAAAAAAAAAAAAGCTGTCACGTATTCACAACCATGGTCATTCGACAAAATATCGAGCTTATATTCTTCCGTAAAGTTTTTTTTTCTTTTATAGTTAAATCCATTGAATCCAATCGAAACCTGCTACATAAAATTAAGCACTTTTTTTGTATTATTTTATCATTATTTTGTACTCCCTTTGACTCATAATAATTATAGCAAAATAAAATATATGCAGAAAGCAGAATTTATTATCAGAAAACTAGATTATATTTTAAACTAAGCGACGCAATAGCCCTTAGAGGGCCAAGGCTTACTGTACCCATCTCAAGTTTCATAACCTTGGCACTGAGGTGGATGAGCCTATGTTCCGGTCAGGGGGTCAATCCGACATGAACCCCCCCCCCAGGGTTTAGTTCCTATGCAAGCTAGGTACTCATTTATCGACCCATTGAAGGGATAAAAGGCTATATATTAATACTACTCTCCTAATTTTTTCTTATTTTAAATGTTCAGGTAGTTTTGGGATTGTTCAGTAATTACTGCATTTTAAACTTAGGCTGGATCCTTTGGGTGCTCACCTTTGTTTACCCTATACGCTCTATTATTTTCTTAAAAAATGGTTTGAGGGCGTTTGAAACTTGCTTTATGGATTTTTTGCTGGGGTTTCTTTCTTTTTTTTCAAAAAAAAAAAAAAAATTGGAACAATGTAGGTTTGGGAATTTTTATGGCGTGAGTTGTTTGTCTTATGGTGTTTCCCCTGCTAGAGGAATAGGTTTGAGTTCTCTTAATTTTTGCATTTACATCCATAGTTTTTTTCAAAGAATCCAGCATAAGATTCATCTCGACTTTCTTTTTGGTAGCACTTTTCCAAATTCTTAATATGGTCATTTTGTTGCACTTAAATTGTTTTGTGTTGCTCCTTTTTGCACTTTTTTTTCTTTTAACGTATCAAGAACAGGGCAATCGCAACTCGACCTTGGATTGGAAATTCTCGTCTTTCATTTTACTTAAGCAATTGGCTTAAAGTCGACAGAATTACATTTTTTTATTTTGATTAGAGGATGAAATGAGATAATTTTTATAATTTGTAATAATCAGGTTTACCCACAAATTGAAGGATGTACCAAAACAAATGGCAGATATCATGCAACAATGATTGAAAGCTTCGCATTAGTCCAGGGTCTACAAGAATACTTAACTGAAAACAAGAATACTTAAAACAGGCTTAAATGTAGTTGAACTTCAAATATCTTTTTGTCTAAGTAAATTCTGTTACCTCCTACTTCTGAAGCACAGTCAAGAATCAAGGGTGACATCTGAGTTGATATCTTTGATTTTTAATTTTCTACGCTACGCCATGAAGGGATTTTAAGGTCCAGTTGAATTTGAAGTAGAAGTAGTTTATATTATTCTTTAAGAAAATCCTTGGTGGAATCAGGAATCGAACCCGAGACTAGATTGAGAATTAAGGAATGAATATATTTTATAAATGATCTTAATACGCCAAACAGGTATGTTTATATCATTGAAAAATCAAATTTGAGCTATAAATTATTTATTTCTGAACTCTTAGATAGTATGAATATCACTCAATATTTCTAGGCCTTGAAATAGTAGTAAACATAATAGTTGACAAATATTTTTTAAGATTTTATTCTTTGTATGTATATTATCCCATTTATAACTTTTCTTGGAGTTATCAAAGATACACTTATTTGTTTTATTGTTAATTTCTTTTCCTGACTTTTAATTGAAAAAAGTGCGTTTTCAAATAGTTTGAGACAACACAAACCTTTTATATATATATACAGTAGAAGTCCATTAGTCCGGCATCCAACAGTCCGGAATGCCCGATAGTCCGGCATCGCTCCGGAAAATTGTAAAAATTTTGGTTTTCTCCAAAAGTGTGTCTAAAGCAAATAAAAACGCTCGAGAGCTATTCGGAAGTTTTCGGGGTAGTTCGGGATCATCCGGAAGCGTTCGGTATTGTTCGGAAACAATTAGCGGTCGGCTAGTCTCAGCTGTCACAACAAATTCAGTTGTAGTGCAGCTCCGTTAATCAATCACGAAGCGTCTTCACCATTTTTTTTGTGCGTTGTTGTTTTGTGTCCTTTCACATCGCAGTAAACGTAACTTTTGAAACTGTTTATAAAAAAAGTGATTTTCGTTCTAACTGTACATTGACCAGAAACTGCAGAATCACTAAATAAGTTTATCTCTTTTGCTGAGGCTAGTACTAGCTACAGTGCTTCAGAAATTATTGATTTCCATATCATTAAAAATAAATTTTATACTAAACGCCAAAAGTCAAGAAAACAAAAAGACATTCGCGACTTTTTTAAATCTAAGTGAAATATGTTTTACAGTACGTGTACATACATTATATGAAATGTAAAATAAACTTTGTTGTATGTATTTGCATACTGTATTTGTAGTTTAATTATTAACCTAATTGTTCTTATAATTACCGACCGATAGACCGGAATTTTCGGTAGTTCGGCACCGAGCCGGTCCCGAACGTGCCGGATTATCGGACTTCTACTGTAGTATAATAAAATAAAATAAAGTGATAAGGGACAAAATTGTACTTCTCACAAGACTAAAAAAGAAAGAAATTGGATTCTAAGAAACATATCAGGAAAATAAATGGTGCAAAAAGAATATAGTACTAAAATTGGATAAAAACAGACAAAACAAGAAACAGAGGTGTAGAGCTATAAAAATTGAAGATAACAAATGAGCCTTTGGACAAAAATGGAGACCTATTATGATTTCTAAAGTTATCACTGAATTAAACCAGCAAATTTAGAGTTAAGTAATGCTTTATGGATCTACTTTCCCCGTACTACAGAAATTTTTGACATAATAGAAAAATCAGAGCCATGTTGAATTTTTAAGCCCATATTGATCACACGTGGATGGAACATCAGACAATAAAATAAAATTAAAGTATAAATAGTGAGAATATTAAGGTATATATATATATATATATATATATATATATATATTTAAGAAAGAAATATAAGTTAGGTCGAGGGTACTAAAACTCATTTCAAATTTGTATACTACTTTTTAACAATGATGTAAAAATATTACTCTCACTAAAAATTGCTTTAAGTCTCAGTTGATTCGTATGAACTATTTCAAATCAGATTCTTCTGATAAAGATTGAGTAAAATGTCTTTACTGAATATGCAAAGAAAAAAATATAGTATCAAAGAATTAAAAATAATTTTCACAGAAAAATAGTCTCTAAAGAGTAAGGGAGAGGAAGATGTGAAACAATTTATTAAAAAGAAGGGGAGACTTTTGAAGATAGAAAAAATACCAAAGTTGAACTTTTAATCATTTCAATTTCAGCCAAGTTTCTTTACCAAAAGCATTTTAACGGCAAAAATAAAAACCTTAAGTGTGGATGAATAAATTGAAATTAAAAGTTAAACAATATCATCATACTAAGAAGAGAAAGAGAGAAAAATGTATATTTACATAAAATTTAAGTAGTACATTTAAATTGTGTTTTGAGGAAAATTGGAGATTCAGAGAATTTTAAAGTAAATCATCCCGTTTCTCTCCTTTATTTAAAAACTTTTCCTTCATATCACTTTAGATTTTTTTTCTTCTAAAAACGCAAAAGTTACAAATTTTGAAGCCCTTTCAGACAGCTATTCTCAAAATAAATAAATAAATAAAATAAATAAAAAATAATAATAAATAAATAAATAAAAAATTATACCGAGAAATTTTCTGGTACAAAAACTTGCTCACAGATAGGTGAGGCAGCACAACTTTAAAAACAATTTAAAGATATCTTATAAACAAATCCCTTTTGCTGCTTTTTATGATCTCTGTTCTCCAAAAAAATATAATAATCTAAGAAGGGAATAGCTTCAATTCCTGAGTCCTGTATTCTCAGAGATAGTGTCGTTATAAATGCTGAAGGTGGCACGTGTATGATATGTACCAGTAAAAGTTATTAAACAAAAAGTTAGACAAAGAACGTCTCTAAACGAATAGAGAAATAATTTATCATTTAGCTCCCCGCTGTTTAATGGCATAGAAACACGGCTAAAACTTATTTCCTGGTGTTATAGTAAAGTAAAGTGATCCTGTAGAACAGATCCTCCATGATTGCTTTGCTCTTAAGAAATATATTGAGACAGTGATGTGGGTAAAAAGAATTATATATGGTTTACTTTAAGAAGTTTTGTCTTCCATATTCTCTAAATTACCCAAATCATCCAATACATTTATTCAAGAACCATTAATCTTGCTGCCATAATAGCTCTTCTATAACGTGAAAAAAGCACACAAAACATATCTGAATATAATATAGATAATTCAACCTTTACTCAGAAATCAATTTGCATTTGATGATAAAATTAAATTTTATGATTCTGGCATAAGATCTTTTTATCAATTAGATTAATATTTTAAATTGATTCATAATTATCTAGTTTTAGACTTCAAATACTTATTCGTTTGAGGGAACTTTTCCAATTATCTAATAAATATTATGCGTAATAAAAGATACAACATTTTTGTGTAACGGTACGTATTTAAACTTATAGGTTGAGAGAAAATTATTTTTCTTTATTTAAGAAAGGATAGCATGTCTTATATCAAACAAATGAACGATCATAAGATATCAAGAAGAAAATATTTCATTTCAAGAAAATAATTTCGACCGAACCAATCAATTCTTTTCTTAGATTCAGTTGAATTTTCTTGAATAAATTTTTTCTTAACATTACGTGATCAAGATAGAATGACTCATCATGTGAATCACACATGATGAAAACAAGGTTTTATTGCAGAAGGAAGAAAGGATATGTGTGTGTGTGCTTTTTTTTGTGCTAACATAATGTTCTATGTGTGTGCTAACATAATGGTAAACTACGTTGTTTTGAAGCATAAGTTTCCGTCAACAATCGTTATCTTAAGAATGGATTAGCTAACTAGTCTGTTTTTGTCAATCAATATACTGTGGTAACAAATTAAGCTTCAGAATGTTAAAATGCTACTATCTCCTTCACAGTGCGTCATTCATTTATTTATATTAGTCACAGAAAACAGTTTATCTTTTACCCAACAATAATTTTTATTGATTTTTGCAAGAATCTGAGTTCTTAATGGAGAAGGAAGAATTTAACAGTATGGTTTTTAAGTATTTCACAGTAATATTTTGTACTTTTTTATTTATTAGTTCTTAAGTCTTATGCGATTAACATTTAAATGCTTGCAGCATCAAATAATTAAAAACTATTGAATCCACTTTTTTAATAGTTCATGCCAATGATATTCTCTAAAATACGCCGAAAACGCAATTGCAAATTATTTTAAATATTCAATAATAACTCGATAACATCTAACAATCATATAAAAAACCCTGCAAAAATATTAGTTGCTATCAGAATTTTTTTTCTTAAGATTTCCTGGTAACTTTTTTTTATAGATAACTTCCCAATTTATTTTTAAATTTTTGTATAATGATGAAATTATTATAAATTTTTTAGTAGTAATAGAATTATTATTAGTTCTAGTAATCGAGTTACTACTTGTTGCTATTGATAAGACGTTCTTTAAATATTTTAAATTGATAATAGATAATTTTTATAAATCTATATCATTAAAAATAAATAAGATTTATGTTTGCTTCATACAATATAAATAGTTCACATATTTCTGATTAAAAAAAAAAAGCAAAAAACAATTTTCCTTTAAAAAATGATTTTTTGTTTTTCTTACAGTTTTAATATCTTGTAAATATTTTTACTGTGATTCATTCGGTAAAGTTCAACTTTTCGGGTTATTTATTAATTTATTAATCAATTTTTATTTAATTATTTGAGTATCAATGTTTCCATAAAGCCCATCAAGATTTTATTTATTTTAAAATCAAAACTATTGTACAGCGTTGGTATTCTATGAGAATTTAAATTAAAATTTCGGTTGATCTATTATGCGATCTTTAAAATATATCATTATACATTAAATAATGTATTCTGTATATTAATATAAATATTTTTTGAATAACTCATAAGTGAATGATAAATTTTTTATATATTATAATTATGTAATAGTGTTGAAGGAAACAAAAACTTGGAAAATATATGAACATACTATTTATAAGATGATGATTTGAAACAGCACTTTAATTTCATTAAGATTAATTTATACTAAATTATTCTTTAAAAGTTAATTCAGCACTTTTTTTACTGAAGAAAATTAATTTTATTGTGATTATGTGTTTCTGTACTCTCTTTTGAATTTCTATCTTAAAAGTTGCTCTTGTTAAGAAGCTATTTATTTCCTTCTTACTTTCGATTTTCCTAAGAGAGTATGAATTTTTGGGGTGTTTTAGAATCTTAATTGTAAAATTAGTATTCTGTGCGATCTTAAGCCAATTCACAAAAGAATACAGTAGTTTATTGATATTAAGTTCTCGGATTTGAATGTTGTACATGTTCTTGATAGTATTTAGTTTCGAGCTCTTTTGGGGATTCTTGCACTATATAATTATTTTTTCGATTTCTGTTACATTTTAATTGAATCAAAGGCACAGAGAGGAATCGATGTTTTCCTACTAATATTTAATTCTGCAGGCCTTTAAAATCTTATTTAATAATACTACATTTCTTTTAAAACTACATTTCTTGCACAAAAATATTTCAAAAATCGTAATCATCGTACGAAAGAATTGCTTTTGCCAAGCATTTTTTGTTGAAAAAAGGTCCCTTTGTTTTTCAAATCAAAATAGCAGTTTAAATTATTAACGAGAGGGCATAAAAGGGAATTACTTTACTAGATGCTACATCATATAAGAGCTCTTATGTGCTTACTGTTATTTTCATTCCAAAGAAGGATTGCAAATATTAAGAAGCCTTTTTCTTGTAAACTCAGGGGCGTAGTTACCGCCGTATCAATGATGCCCCAAGCTTCAGGAGGCCCCAAAATGTGTGATATGACACTATCAAATAACTTTTATAAATGCGATCATTTTATTTTTTGGAAAAGGCCCCCTCCCAAAGAATTTTGATACAAGGCCCACTCAGAATTAGCTACACCACTGTATATCCACAATTTTTTACCTTTTTAAAACATGTTTATAAATTACTACCTTCTATTATTTAAGCTATGGAGCAATTACATTAAGTACAGACAGTTTCCAAAGTGAAGCAGTTTATGTATCTGTTGTTACGAGAATTGATCATGAAGGACTTGAGTTAATGGGATCTTACGGTTCTGGTGTACATTTTGACCATAACTCAATAAACCATACTTTACTTAGAGTTAAGCAAGCTAAATATATATATATATATTTCTATTATCTCTTGAGTTTGAGTGAAGTTTGTAATATTTTCTTTTTTTTATTTTAGCACAGAACCCATTTAGCTTTTTGGCAAATTTTTTACATTATTAAAAGACAAGAATCAGGATTTGTAAAGGGAAAAACAACTAAAACTGAAATATTTTCTTAAATTCTACGGATAACAATAGTTTTCATTGTTTAAAGTAAGAACTCTGTGTTATTTTATTTTGTGAAATTTAATGACTGAATTTCATATATATACAAGCTCATCTGTCAATATCAGAAAAACATATCATCCAACTGAAACAAAATATCAGATTATATCAGAAAGAACATTTTTATTGAACAAAAATATTTACTCTCAAAAATATTTACGTATGATGCGAAAGAGCCTGCAGCGTTTATATCAATATAATCATGCAAATCATTTTTCTTTCACAGGGATGTATCAAGTACTTAAAATGAAACGATGTTCTCTAAAAATGTTTTAGATTAAAATGTTTTTTTCATTATTTAAGTACTATTTAAGATTTGATATTGAACACGTAAACTTTTTCCTTAAAATATTATGTATTAATACTGCAAAATTTAAATCTAATGACACTTTGTAAAATATTATTAACTATCCGTATTTCACACATAAAAATATACAAATTTATAAAAAAGACTATAAAAAAACTGCAGAAAGATGAAACAATTAATAAAAGTTCTATGAAAATTAAAATTGATAAAGAAGTATGTAAGCAGACCTTGTAAGGATTGTAAAGATGCTTTTCTATTTAAACCAAGTAAATTTAAATGATTTACTTGGAAAAATTGAAATTGCGCCATTTTAAGAAACAAATTTAAAAGAAGGTATACACTGACTCTTAAAATATTTTATTGGAATCATTTTTATTGAAGTTTTTTGAAACGAAATTTCATTCAAACATTAATGACTTTTTATGAAAAGCCGATACTTAACTAAATAAAAATGCACCATAGATTGATTGAATTACAGTTGCTTACAGGTTAGCTTTGGTAAGTTTTTTAAGATTTAAATCTGTTCAACTGAAGATATATGAGGTTTTTAATTTTTTTTTTCAAAAAAAAGTGGCATTGAACTTTGAAAATTTAAGTCCAGTAATATTATCTTCATCAACAATGACTTTCGTAATTAGGATTTTTTTCTTTTAATTAACAAAAAATTGAGTCACATATATAACTACCAATAGGAATTGAGACATTGTGTAGTTTTTAAAAGCTTTATCCCATATGAATAGAGCAATTCCTTAGAAGAAACGAAGAATATAATTGTTAGAAAATTTCACAAGCATTCCCTTCTCTAGCTTTTGAAAATATTGTTACGAATTTTGCAAAATAGTGTAAATAATCTATATTTGGATGTGTAACGCATTTATATTACTCTATGCTATATTTATTTTATGTTAAATTTGTAATATTCACAAGCAACGCCGTCCCTTACGTTATAATGGCGATTCAATGGGAATTTGGCGAAATCTTGGCGTTAGAGCCAAGTTGGCTTCATTTTTAGCGACCGTTGGTGATAAATTTGTCGACATTGGTGACTATGTTGGCGATTTCGGGACTCTCTGGATTCTTCTAGAAATTAGTCGAGAAATCCACTAATTTCACGATCTATGACGCATCGAATCTTTCTCGAAGTTTAAACCATGGCTATAAAATAGAGCGATACTCGTAGCAACGAGTCAGTCTGGTTTTGACTAGCGATTGGTAAACTTGCCTTGATCGTGATTATCTCGGCCGTGCTTGTGAATAATCTTATACATACGCGTATTTTAGACGTTGATAATTGTGTCTGAGTGCTGTTGAAGGTGTGAAGACCTTCTGAAATTCCTTTTGTGGATTTTACTATTGAATCCTGTAATTTTAAGGATTGATTTTCGACAATAAATTTGCATCGCTCTTAAAGAACTGTCTTATTGTTTGCAACTGATTTGCATAAAATCCTAGAAACCCCGATCAGCGTAACAATGTTAAGTTTTACTAAGACTGTAATTTAACTGGAAATGTTTGCGCAAAGTATTTTTTAACTTAATTATGAAAATTTACATGAAAGTAGCTAAGCTGAATAGCAATAGTATTGTGCAAAAAACTGAGAAAATATTACTATAACACCATTTTTCGGAAGTACATACAACCTCTGACAATAAAGTTCGGTGAATAGTCCTGTAACATTAACTTAGATGAAATATTAAGGAAAGTTACCATACTGTCCTTTGAAATAGTCACCTAGCATAACTATGCAATGCTGAGATCTGTTATACATGTCCTAGAAACTTTGCAAGAAATTTTCTTTTGGGATAGAGTTCAAAAGCCTCGTTACGTTTCGGTGGATGTTAGGAATATCGTCAATATCGATAACACATTTTTCTTATCCCTAAATTCAGGGTAACGATTTGTCGCACGGATTCACGGTTAATTTGCAGTTCATCAGCTGTCATGCGCACAGTTAATTGACGATCTTTAGTGATTAATTTTATCATTTTCTCAATGTTTTCGCAACTGACGGAGGTCACCAGTCTTCAGCTATAAGGATCTTAGGAAACACTTCCCTGCTTTTCGAAAACGTGTGAACCACTCGTACACACACTTCATGGACAGTGATGGATCTTCATAAACACTTACGAACATCACATAAGCTTATTTTGGTGTTTTGCCAAGCTTAAAACAAAATAAAATGGATCGTTTGTTCGTTCATTTTCCTGTTCCCAGTTAAGAACCAACGTACTAAACAAGCACTTTACAAAACAAGTCTTACACGGAACACAAAAGAGTCTCAACTGAACAACGGTAAGGGCAGGGGGTCAACAACTGCCAGTACGCATTTGCAGGGTTTTGTTTTGCCAGTGCTCTGCCAGTGATAAAATTCTGTACCTGTTAATAAATTATTTTTCACTTTTGTATGTTTTAATTTGTGACAAAATATTTCCTGTTTGTTATAAATGTAGAATTTTAATTGCTGTTTTGGCTGTTAAAGATGTAATTCCTAGTAATTAAATACATATCTAGATTTTATTAAACTGTATTAGTTACATATAACACATGATTTAGTTAAAGTATACGCTGTGCTTTTAATACGGTGTCTAAGGTCGAAACATGAAAAATTCATATTTTTAAAATTAAAATCATGTGTTGGAGAGATCTTTAGACTTGTTAAATGACGAGCAATAACAGAATTATCTTTACTTAGATGTAATTGTTAAAAGAATTGGAAGGAAAAGAGTTACTTTTGCACACAATCCATATATTTTCTCATTTATCTAACTTATATTCTGGGCAATCGAGAAATAATGATCACATAACTGTCAAATGAATTACCTAAATTATTTATGAAAATGTCTGTAAATTGGTCATTAAGGAAAGTTTGATAGACTTTATGTGAGCTGCAGTTATTACTCACGTTTTATTCCGCTACTATTATTCAATTATATTCAAAACGTCTCAAAGAAATCTTGATTTTGTGATTTATATATATATATATATATATATAATATTTATATATATGCATATATATGTATATAATATATATATAATATTTATATATATGCATATATATATGTATATAATATATATATATATGCCATTTTAAATTGTTTCCTTCTTCAAGTAAAAATAATTACGAACTTGAATTTTCATTGTGTGAATGTTTAAGTAACAATATTGTTGCTGTTAATTTTTGTTAACTGTTATTGTTCATTGTCTTTAATCGTTATAAATTGTACAATTAGTGATACAGTTAATAACACAAAATCTTGTATTTTCTACGGATATTCAGTTTAAAAACAGTTTTTAAAAATTTCAGAATCGTAAATGACACAATGATGATGATTGAATACACCAAAAAAAGAAGTTATGACCGTCAATAATTTAAAAATATTAGGTAGAAACATAAGCTATCTAATCATTATTTTTAAAAAAACCTCTGTTGTTTCTTGGAAAATCAATGAAGTTTTTCTCTCTATCTCAGTCTTCTTCGGAATATTTACAGCAGATTAAAATAAATAAATGATTCAGCTGATTAAATGTCCTTAAGCTTAACATGCAAAGAAGGAGAAAAATAAAGACAGCAAACTAAACGAGATGTGGATTTAGAAAAAGCAAAAAGTCCTTGACGGAAGACCGAAAAAGATTTATTTTTACTGATAACGATAAATTGAAACTTAATGGCCAAGACGAATAGATTTATCATTAATCCGATTTATAAAAGGAAGAATTTATCCTCTTACGATAGCATTTGACAGTACAGACTTAATAATAATGAGCTAAGCAGCAAAAATAAATTCCAAAGAAACACATACATAATAACTTGCGAGACAAAATGTATAATATATATATTTTTTTATTTTATCTATCAATAAGTTTACTATTTAGTTATTTCTTTAGTCTGAGAGAAAGTCATACTTTTTTCAGAAATTTATATAAAACATTCCTATTTTGAAAAGTATATTTTTCTTTAGATAAATTGTTGAGAGAAATAGTCTAAAAAAATCCATTAAAACTGCCTAAAATGTTTGACAAAATATTCTAAAATATATGAAAGTAACCATTATGAATACTAATTCTAAAGAATTTACATAATTTTTCACATAGAATTAATACTAAAATAGTTAAATTTTGATTCTAATGAAATTATTAGTATATAAAATACATTTTATACAGAAAATGAGATAATGCCTATTGTAAGTTATAAATATACCTGCTTTGTTCAGTTAGAATAAGTCAAAACATTATATTTGAAGTTAAATTGAGACATTTTATCTGAATTTAAGTTGAAACATTTTATTTGAAGGTCAAATTGCAACATTATACGTTGAAACATTGAATTTAATATTATTCATTGTTCTATCTAAAACTCCCATTGCGTAGGGAAAATGAAAGTTGCATTAGCTATATTTCTTTTTTCATCTTTGCTTTCGTCGAATGACAACATTGTGTAATGTTTTTTTTTAATACAAATGGACGTTTTTTGACAGTTGTACTTTTACAATTGAGAAAATCCAGAAAGGGCCATTTTTAGAGATAACAGTACTGAATAACTCCTACATAAAACACACACTCATATAAAAGGACGCCTTTTGACAATTGTACTTTTCGAGAAAAGCCAAAAGGAAAGGTTATTTTTAGAAATAACAGTACTGTGAACGAGTTATAGAAAGTATGCGATTGAATATAAAGATAGTCTATTCGAAGGGGTTTACAGTTGACTCTTTTGAGTTATATTTACTGAGCTTTCCTCAATCATAACAAAAACGCATTTTTCTATAATCTGAAAAAATACTAAAATTTAATAGAATTTGTATTTTTATTTACATATTCTCCGTTATTTATAGCTCTTTTTCTTCTTCTCAGATGGCATTGCTTCATCAGCAAATAAAATGGCTTGATTTTGTGAAATATTTATAAAAAGGATTTATTGTTATTTCTTTCAGCTGGAAGATACTGGCTATTTTTACTAACATCTTGATGGCTGCCTATGTTATCTCAAAAATAGAAATCTATTTTACATTTTAAAAATTTTATATATTTTTAAACCAATCACGCGCATGGCGTTTACTGTTATTAAACGTCAAAAGAGCTTAGAATCAATCTGTTTCTGCTGGAAAGAATTCTATTTCAGGTAAATATACTTCAAAACTATTTTCATCTACCATTTTATGAGTTTTTCATCCTGTATTCTAAGAATATAAGGGATTTATCTTACACATGAACTGTCAAGTTGTCGTGCTCAGGATTACCTCACAACTTTTTTTCATTTCAGCAGTTGAATGAAATAGTCACTTCACATAAATCCATTACAAACAAATGTATATACAATATATAAATATATATAGAAAAAATATAAAACAATAATACAAAAAAATGTAAGTCAATTCCTACTTAGGTCAGCAAACAAAAATCTTATTTTAGTTAATTAAATTTAATTAATGAACTAATATTTGAAAAAACTGTATTAACATCAAATGTCATTCACTGCAAGTTTAAAAAATATATATGAGCTTCAGTGGCACCATCTGATTCAGCTAATTCTAATTTCAAGTTTTTAAAAATATATTTAAAGCCACACACAAGAAAAAATTCGTTAGAAAAACTTTCTGACGCCATCTGTAGGGGCGAAATCTAACTTCGTCAGAAATAACTTAGAATAAATTTAAGATTAAAAAATAAAGTTTAATTGATGAATTAATACACTCATGTCCATAAATTAAGGATAATGAAGTTCAGGCAAAGAAAGAGATAGAAGCAAAACAAATTTGACTTATTTGTAAAGTCTATTTATTAAACAAAAGGTAAAGAGCAAAAAAGATGCTATATGTTTGACATAATTAATAAAAATTGCGATTTTTACTCCCTGGAGTAAATTTCAAAAAAGAACCTATTTACAAAAAACAGTATAACATGGTTAGTATGATGGTTAATACGGAGTATGTCTCCTGGACGTTGCAATACAGGCCTTACAACGCCTACGCATGCTGAGTATCAAATTATCAATTTGATCTTGGGGAATATTACACCACTCATCAAGCAATGCCCTCCGAAGTTCCTAGAGGCAGGTGGGAGGGGGTTGATCGGCTGTAATTTGTCGGTCGGGCATATCCCACACATGCTCTATTTGATTCAAGTACGGTGAGTATGCTGGCCAATCCATGCGGGTGATATCCTCCGATTGAAGGCATTCGTCTACAATGTTTGCACGGTGAGGACGGGCGTTGTCATCCGTAAACAGAAATTCAGCACCCATGGCACACCAAAACAAACGTACATATTGTTCCAGAATGACATCCCGATAGATGTGGCCTGTCATCGTTACACTCTGAACATGCAGGTCAGTTCTGGAACCAAGAATAATTCCTCCCCAAACGAGCCATCCTGCACCACCGTAACGGTGTCGTTCAACGGTGTTCGCTTGGTGGTAACGAGTATCTGGCGCTCCCCATGTGAAAGTCCGGCGAGAATCAGACTGCAAACTAAACCTGGAATCGTCGGAAAACATCACACAAGACCACTGTTGCGGTGTCCACAATGCATGCTCTGTACTCCAGGTTAATCGCAGGCGACAGTGAGTTGCGGTAAGGGGAGCACATCTGACAGGCTACGAGTATATAGACCAATGTGCCCTAAGCGTCTGTACACGGTCTGCCTTGAAACTGTCGTACCGGTAGCTGAAGAGAGCTGACAAGATAGGTCTGATGCTGTGCTTCGTCTGTTTCTTTTGGCAGTAACTACCAAATACCGGTCCTCATTCGGCGTTGTAACTCGGGGGCGTCTACTCACATTACCATCATCTTGGAATCGTTGCCAAAGCCTGGAGATACACTCTGGGCGATTCCAAGTTCCTCGGATACTTCCAGCTGGGTACGTCCACATTCCAGTCGTCTGATAATTCTACCACGTAAAAAATCATCCAAATGCTTCCTTTGCGCCATAACTATGCGGTTATTGCACTGAAAGGCTTTTAAAGCGCTTGTGAACAATTTTACTTCTCTGCCACCATTCCTTATATACCCCTTTCTTACACTCTCGTCATTGTGACGTACTATCTGCGCCATATGGTGGTTTCCTGTAATTTGCATATTCTTCTTCAAGATGTGTGTGATAATTCTACAGGTGAAATTTTTATTTTAGAGTTCAATTTCTGTATGATTCTGAATTATCTTTAATTTATGGACATGAGTGTATTTGAAAAAACTGTATTAACATCAAGGGCCATTCACTACATGTTTAAAAAAATGTATATGAACTTTAGAGGATGAATAAAAAATATTTTGTTAACGATTGAAAATTTGAACAAGATATATATATATAGGGAGAGTTTGAACTATAATAGTTGGAATTGAAATACATGTAAGATGAACTAATTTTTGTGACACTTAACCGAAAAACTATCTGTAGTATATATCAATCACGCACACACAGTTTTGCTAATTATTCTACATATATTCATAATCCGTTATTGTTGGTATACTGTGGAAGAGAATTATTAGGATAGGATATGCATGCATGATACTCAATGGTGCGCATAAGGGAGGAGGGTCCTCGGGTCCGGACCCCCCCCCCAAAGCCCTTGATTTTTTCCCGATTGATTATGACTCCATGCATATAGTACGTGAAGTTCAATTAAGTATTGGTTATGAAAAATTAATTATATTAATTAATGCTAATTATTCATTCAATAATTAACCTTTTGCTGTTTTCTGCTCTCGAAAATCGACAAAATCAAAAGAATATGTTGGGCAGCGTATTGAGGCATGATACGAAAATAGTGGACTTTCGACCCTGGACCACCCCTTGAAAAATTCCTGTGTGCGCTACTGATGATACTTCGTATTTAAATACTTCTGGATAAAATAATCTTCTCATAAATCAAAATTCAAATATTATTTCAAGAACCCATTAAAATAACTGGAATACATGTACATTATTAATATAGTTACCAATATTCGATTCATTGCGTTAAATTACTTTTGTACAAAAAGTAAGATAAAGGAGAGAGAGAGAGAGTATTGTAATTTTTATTACATTTAAATATTTTATCATATTTTCATAGTAATGTATTATGCAATAACACATTCAACTGTTCAGAGTATAATTTATTGCACTCATATTAATGAATCGAATTATTAAATTTTATTAAAATACTACAAGGTGATCAAATGAAAAGACGAAACGACATAAAAAGAAACAGTTAAATATTGCATATTCACAAGGAGAATGTAGCGAAACATCCGGATGCATTGAGACTCTGATGGGATCGATCATGCGGGTGCCGCATGCGCAGGAGAGAGAAAGGTTTATAAAAGCGCGTCAAATGATCGAGCACAGAATACTCGAGCACAGAAAATCATTAATCATGTTATTGAGACATCGACGCTACCAGGTCATCAAGACAAAGACGGGCTGCTCCTGGAGGTGGTTCTGCTCATGATAACGCGTCCACACGTCTCAGAGTCACAAATGAATGGACAATTCAATGGAGACGTTGACATCGTCTACAGTCCGACATATACCTGCGATTCCATGTGTTGTCCACTGAAGAAACACTGAAAGGAAAGCGCTTCAACTCGGACGACGTATCAGACACTGTGAGGACTGGTTCGTCACAGCCAGGATTCTGGAACAGATCTGCGGCTTGTCATCAGTGGGATCGTTGTGCTCAGGCCTATGCGTATTTTGATAAAGTCTATATTTTACCACCGTTCGTTTCGTACTTTTCATTTGATACCCTTTAGTTAAGTCTGATGTCAAATTTTTGAGACTATCTGGCACTATATGTCCTGTTCTATTTAAACGACTTATTTTCTCAACATATATTTTTCGTTTAGTAATATCTTTTGACTTAAAATGCTAAAATCCCTAAACTTCATTAATTAATCATGAGATTCAATAGAAATTTTCTTTAACATATGCTTCTGGGGAGAGAGCTTTATATAGAGCTGACATATGCTTTAAAAGAGATCATTATTTGAATCATTAAAAGTTTTTAGTATTTTTTTCACTTATGAAAATATCCAACCTTGATTTTTCTGTGATAAATTCCTACTGATTTCAAATTTGAAACAATATTCCCGTAAGATTTTTCTACTCCTTTTTTTAAACATAAAATAATGATTTTAATACATAACTCTCTTAATTAAGGAATAGTTTTGAAATTTACAATTTTTTTGAAAAAACATTCAAAGCACCTTCTAATGGTTAAGCTTTTTAATAAATTATCCAAATAACCAAAACATCATGTGATTTTTTTATATAACAAAATACATTTTTTAAAAGATAAATGCTTTCAAATAAATTTTACTTTTGGAAATGCTTTTTGAATTTAAAAAAAATCAATTCGGGAAAAAAATGAATTTAACAAAACAAAAAGACTTTCAAAAGAACGAAGTCAACAAACACGCGCATAAATACTAAATGACTAATTTGTCATATTTGAATAATTATTTGCATTTAATAAGAGACAATTACTATATACTTTTTTCGGATTTGGCCTTTTTCGTATCTTGTGGTCGTTTTAAGACAGAGCAAAATAATTGGGAACATATGGTATGGAAATGAACATAGCTAAACACATGCTGGAAAAAAAATAATGATTTTTAAGAAAATATTGCGATGATCAAATGCAGTTCAAGATCTTTACAATACAGTACATTCTTTAATTAGATTTTGAATTAGTTAATTTATATTATTTTCTTTTTAAAAAAACAACACACACATTTTAAGGAAAACATTTTTAATCTTGCTGCATAGATCATAGCGAATTATTAGAATATTGTTATAAAACTTCTAGTCTTTATTTTTTTATAATTGTATTTATATATATATACTGAGTTTTTAATTGGAAATGCAAGATCAGTAATCAATTTTAATTACGCAAATCGAGTGAATTTCTCCTGTTCATTAACTCGTAATTAAATTATTTATTAATATTTTGCTTGCAGGCTTTTTGTAATTGATCGCCTTGTTCTCAAAACTGCTTCTCTTTTTTCGTGTTTTTTTTGTAATGTATTGATTGGATTCCTTTAATATATATTTGCCATCTTGCAGTGATGTACTTCAGAATTAATTGTGCTAAAAATAATCAGTAATAATTCTATATAGGAACAAAAAATTATGAATTCTTTATATGAATACAAATTGTCTGCTTTAATTAAAAATATTTCTTTAATTTTAAGTTGAGTATGGATCTTAACATATGAAATGCTTTTATCATTTTCCGTAGCGTTAGAAGTCCGAAAAAAGTTTAACCTTTAGTTTTTATTCCATTGTAAAAAGTATAATATAGATCAGTTGAGTTAGTTCTCTCGTTCGGTTGATAGCAGAAGTCCATGCATGTTAGGTTTGGTGATCTGGCTGGCAAATGAGACGGAGCTCCACGACTGATCCAATGATGTTCAAATGTTATGCTTAGGTGTTGTCGGATTTAATTGGGGGTTTTCGGGGGGGGGGGGAGGAAAGCCGCACACATTGTGAAGTGGTAGCAATGAACTTGGTTTTCCTGGTGGGAGTACAAATGTTCGAATGGATTCATGTCAAGATAATTCAGTGCGAAAGCCATGGCTTGAAGTTTATCAAAATGCCATTCCCTGACAATTCGGCCCTTGTGACATAGTGCATTAACCTGTTGATAACCATCATCAACCGCTGGGAACATTACTGGAATGAAGGGATGCACCTGGCCTGCATTGATGTTTACATAGCTTACAAACTTCAGGTATTGTTCTATGGGATGAAGAGTCTCAATGTGCACCATGAAAATATTGCCCACCCCATAATATAATCTCTACCACCTTTTATCCGGCAAACTGTCCATTCAGGTGTTATAGTTTCCTTCGAAATCGGTATATTCACCCTCGTGTGTCAGTTTGATTGACCAGAAACTTGATTCTTCGGAGACTTTCTTTTATTCTTCTATAATCCAATACCGATGTGCCATGGTCATTGCAAGCGCTGGCACCGATGCCAATACGCAGCATTGTTCGTTGCACTGTACTGAAACATATCATTTGGGTCATCACTGTTGTAAGCACTGATGGTATTGACCGTTCCAGCCCTTCGGTTATAATGAACCATACACAACAGTCTCCTCTCTCTTCTAGAATCAATGCACCGCGACCAACAAACCTCTGGAAGTTGATTTGTCTTGCCACCATACATACACCATTTCGGTAAGTACTCACAACGGCTGCATGTGAGCAGCCACCAATGCGCCGTTTCTGAAATCAATATTCATAGGCATCGAATCATAACGATTTGACCTTTATCGAAACCAAATAAATCAGCAGCTTTTCCAATTATATCGCTAAACACTCTACATGTAGAAAGACGATGCATGGGTGCTTTATGTATTGTAACATCAGCTGCACATGAGCTGTGGCTTTGTCTCTGGCAAAGTGTGTGTGTAAATATTTTAACCCTCTCGCTGCGTAGTGCTACGTCTGCTACGTGTACTTTACCCGTAGAAATCATGGGGTGCGCAGCGAGAGGTTAATGTTTACTCTAATTGTAGTTTTTATTGTCGAATATGTATTTTTAAGATGAATTAAATTATTTTATGAGACACGCGCACACAAAACAACTGTTGTATTTCAGATTCAAGATATTTTTGTTTGAGTTTCTTATATGCTCTTTAAATTTACGTCTTAGAATTAACATTTTAAATGCTAGCAACGTAATCTTTGATAATAAATTGCTCTATTCACGCAAATTTTTAAAATCCTCAGCTTTTAATAAGTGTTAGTTTTGTTATATTATATAGACTTATTAGTATGTAGTAACTACAATTTTTTAAAACATGAATTTAGTTTTAAGCAAAACACTTACTAAGTTGTAAGTTATCATATATTTTTAGAAAATAGTTTTGTTTTGAAAGAAAATATGTTTTTGTCATTTTAAGCAAAATTGATGCCTTAGCAATTCTTTTGATGTGCTTTTTTCAGTAACTTTTAGAGTGAATTAATATTTTACAGTCGACAACTTTCAAATTTGGGTTTAAAATTCCAACGTTGACAAATTTTTTTAATTATAAATTTTTCAGATTGTATAATTTAAATTGTATGATTAACCCAAAATTCATTTAACGCTTTGATATACTTTTACTTCTATTAATTTAACCTTTGAATATTGTTAGGTTTTATACAAATATTATCAAGTTTCATTAGAAATTTGAATTTTTTCTTCTTTTAATTATTTACAAGAATAGTACTTGGAATTTATCAGGGAATGAAAAGAAAAACTATTTGATTTATTAAATTAAGAACTGTGTAGACATATCAATGAAAATGCAAATGAGAATTTGTTTGTTTTTGTAAAAAAAACTGTCTGATCAAGAAACTAATTTGACATTGAGAATGCCTGGAAAATGTTGTTTTTATAAAAGATACAATAAGAATATGCAAGGAATTTCGTACCACTCTTGAACAATTGAAAAAAGCACATTTTTCAGTCTCATTCAGTTTAATTTAATTATCACGTTCTTGAAAACAGAGTTACTTGTTTCAAGTTGCATTCAAATACAACAATTTAATTAATTTCAGTCACTTTAGTGCCAAAAGGTATTAATTCTGTACTAGTTAAATCAATCCCTCCTTAAACAAATTAATGTAACCACAAAATGTCAGTAATATAAAGTTTTTTCCCGATACTATATCGTTCACTTCAGCAGCAAGCTTTTAAACAAATTTAATCAAGTATAAAAATTAAGAGTACTTAGAAAAACCAACATGAAATAAGTATAATTTTAATGAATACATTTTATTTTAAGATAAATTCATATCTGTAGTTTATTAAGAAATTTATATTAGTTTCAGTTCTTAATTTTGAAAAATTAAGAACTGAAGAAAAGGTAAACTCTTAATTTAAAAATTTAAGTGTATAGTAAAAATGGGTTTATTTCGAGTTATATTTTTACTTGTAATGCCATCATGCAATAGAAGCTTATGTATTTTTTATCGTATTGAAAGTATACATTTTATCAAAAAAATTCTTTGAAAAATATTAAGAACAAAAAGTTTTGGTATATACAGTGGTTAAAAAACGCACTATTTAATTTATGAAAAAAATGCAACATGTAACAGTTGTTTTAAAAAAAATTATTAATTCTTCTTTCGTAACTATTACCTAGAAAGATTACATGTTAAAATCAAAAACAGTTTTTTAATCTTTTGGATTATTAATACATACGTATGGATATGTGAACATGGTGCATTAATATATTTGAAATATGTATGTAATGAAGTGTTAAAAAATTGATTCGACTAGAGAATGGGAATTTATAATTCAATAGAAACATGTAGTTTTATTAAAATGATTTGTAGGAAGAGTTAACCAGTGTTATAAAAACGATAACTAATGAGTTTAGTTTTTGTACTACACTGTGTTCAAAATTAATAAAATTTTTAAATTCGGTTGATTATCTCTAGACACATTTTAATGAAATTTGGCTTGTGTGCATAGGGTTGATAGTACAAAAAAAATAACCATTCAACAGTTACAATACGCATGCATGATCGTGCGTAGCCACATATCAGGGTTGGAAGGTATGAGACAGCCGTTGCAGAATAGGACCCAAAAAAATGGGTTAGTAGGGGAAATGGCCCCCTCTTACAGATATGCAGACCTTGTTCGCATCGCGATTTTATACTGGAAATAAAGGATCTTATATGAGTTCCTGTGGCAATTGATCCCACTCATTCAGCAACTCTGTCTTCAGGCCTTGGATGGTTCTCGAAGGCTGGCTGCGAGTTGCAATTGCCATTCTCAGAGCTTCCCATGTATGCTTTATTGGGCTGAGGTCTGGAGATCTGGCTAGCCAGTCCAACCGATGGATATCATCACTTTCCAGAAATTTATCTACCAGATTAGATCTGTATAGCCTCACGTTATCATCCATTAGAATGATATGAGGGCTAACTGCACCCCTGAAAAGGCAAATATAGTGCTCCAAGACATCTTCCCTATACTTCACAATATATACTTCACAATACCCACAGTGCCTCTTTCAAAGACATGAAAGTATGAACAGCGATCCAACGTGATGCTTGCGTAGACCATCAAGCCTCTGCTGCCGTAATGGTCAATTTCTCAGGGATGGGAGGACAAATAGACGATCGCTGGTTCTCTCCAGTTGAAAATACGGCGTGCACGTCCATCTACAATCGATTAAGTACATGCAAACAAGCTCTGCTTACCTGTTCTATAATCCAAGGAGAACAAAGTTCAATGCCCCCTAGTGGCATTACACAATTGGCAATCATTCTGCATTTCTATTTATTTTCATATCTGCCTGACACGTGCCTTCATGCCAAGTTTCGTAACAATCCCACTCTTACTTCTTGGTGAGCAGATTTTTATGGCAATGAGTGCAATTTTATGTACAAGTACAAGTACATATACAAATATTTTATAGATGCTTAATTTTTTTCTCCTTTTAATAAAAAAAAAAATCTCATCTGAATATAAGTGTTTGTAACAGATCTGATTAATATACTAAATAATGAAAATGCTCTGCAATTTATATCTAATTTATTTTATGTGTGTGTATTATATGCTTATATATGTGTATATATATGCTTATGTATACAAATGTATATATATAAGAAATGTATACATATACATATATAAGATATTCAAACAAACTATTCTTATGTATGGTACGGGAAGTAAATTGTACCCAGGAAAATGTTTGTACCAGAAAAATGTTGAGAATGCTACGTCAGCAAATGCGTAATGCGGAACAAATACATGATTCGAGATACATCTTTCTGCTGTTTTCTTGTGACAAACATGACAACTAATTGACTGAAGTCTTTATTAGTAATTCTGAATAGCGAAGAGTGACATCCCCCTGCATAACAGCTGGAAGATATTTCCCCATTTTGGCAGGTACATAACACTCGGGAAACGCATTCGAGAATTTTTTTCTTTCTTTTTTTTCTGCCTTCTCTCTCTCTCCCGCTTTCTCACTCATTTTTTTCTTCTGGAAGAACGGCAACTTTTCACAATGACGTCAAAAAACATGGGTTGGCATTTCAGAGCACTCAATTTACGATTTCTTTTTTGGACTTCTATTCTTTTCCCCCCAAACAAAAGAATTTGTGGACAGAAACATAAACTCGAAACACGGCGAACAATCTGTTAATCCAATAATTTTCTCAGAATGATGAAAGTCTTTGACGCACAAGACAATGTTTTTCTCCCGTGAATGCAAATAGGGTAGGTCAGGGGCTTCTATCTGAGAGAGGGTAAAGAAACGCGAATTGCAGCATTTAAGAACAAAACAGTTTCAATCTGACTCCTTGAAAATTTATGAAAGGTCAACACAGAAAGTTGAACAAGGAAAACGGCTAGCTCCAAAATAAACAACGAAATCCAAAGCAAATATGTTAAAGCTAAGCCTTTGGTGACTGTGAAACGTTATATTAGGAAGTAAAATATTTCTATGATACGCTCAGTAATTTCGTGTAATTTTTCTTTAAAATATTCTGTTTTCTCATTGCAAGGTTTCAGCATTTGTAAGAAAAAAACGACAGTAGTTGATTCAAGTGATTTAATTTTTAATGCATTGGGGGGGATCTCTTATAGAAACTTGAGCATTCAATAAGCAATCAGCTACGATGTATGCTTACTAGTCAAAAACCTTCAACTAACCTTGGATACTCTCTGAAAAAAAATTTTTTTTTTCAGGAAATAACTTAATTTTTAAAAACATTTAATTTTCATACATTCACGATTTTTACTTATTTGAAAATTTTTTTACTTTGTTAAAAGAGGTTAGTTTATTTTCTCCAGATGCAAATTATCTAAACAGTTAATTGATTTCTTAAAATTTTTAACATTTTAAGAGGTATTTAAATACTATTTGTATTGTGCAGAGATAAGGCCATATTCTTATCATTACATTAACTTCCAATTTCAAAACTAATAGTTTTCACAATGAAAGTCAAATTGTACTTTTATAATCTTAAACAATAACTCGTTTGGATTTGAAAAAATACTATTAAATATTTGCATGGGTTTGTATTTATTTGTGGTACCCAAAATAATCATTAAACTTTCGATATTTTTATTAGTTTACATGATACCTCGAATCATTATAAGCATGCCGGCAAAATTTCAAAGCTTTATCTACATTTTTTATTAAGTTATGGAACAATTTTTGATGCTGGACAGCAGACTAAACAAAATTACAACGCCCACATTTCAGATCATCTGCTAGAAAAGTGCCTGATAAAAAATGAATTAATTATTTTTCTACTGGGCGCAAATGAGACTCACATATCTAGAATTACATATTCAGTAACAAATCATTTCAAGAAAGAATTGTGCAATTCATGCAAAAATGTTCCATCCATGGAAACATTTGAAGGAACATATCAACATGATTTGGTTTCTTGTCACAATTTGATATTGGTCCAGACTTTAATGCGGGAAAATAAAATAAAAGTGCTTAATTGGATTGGTAATTCACCAGACCTAAATCCTATTGAGAATTTATGACATATTTTCAAGAATGGCTTAGCTAAGATGAGTTGCACGTCAACAAATCAAATAATAAAACGTGCTATACAAGAGTGTTTCCACGACGATGAAGTTACGAACATGTACCCTGCACTAATGGAGTCAATACCAAGGGGAGTTGAAGAGGTTATTTCTGCTATAGAAAGACATACTTCGTACTGGCTTAGAGATTTTCTGTCTACCTAAGGTATGTAATAATTAAAAGCCAGGGTTTGGGGGAAAATAGTTTTTTACCATTTTTCCCATGAGTTGCCAAGAGCCGATTCACATTTTTAAGTAATTTGTTGATTTTGTGGTAGTCTTATTCGTTCTAAAATGGATGTGGCTTGGTACTTTTGCATTTCGATTTATTAAGATGGAAAGCACACGTATAAAACATATAACACATATACACATCAAAAAGGCACAAGAACTAACGGAGTAGCATTACACAGACAAAAAGTGGCTAAAATCTTCTTAGTATTTATACACATTACCAACCGAAAACTCCCCGAATCATATGATTTTCATGAAAGGTTCCTCTGATTGGTCCGAATACATCGAACGATGTTGATTACATAGCTTCTAATTTAAAAATGCTGAGCTTTTAATTTCATAGCGTTATTACCGTAATATCCCATTAGACGGGTAAAATAGTAGTGTATTATTACGCGAATTCCTAGTAGGGCTTAGGAAAAGCCTTCAAGAAGAGATTAATGTGAATTATTATGTGTGTGTGTGTGTGTGTGTGTGTGATAAATATAAATTCAACAGGTGAGAGTTGTATTTCTTTAACCTTAGTTTATCCTCGTTTTGTCTCATTTATACACATATATCGCGTTCTCTCACTTTTGTTTTAGTTACTATTTTTTTCTGAATTTACATTTGCTTTCAGTTTTCAAATGTTCGGTGTTGTGAGTAAAAATGTAAAATTCCAACGGTTGCTTCGTCTTTTTTCCTTGAAGATGGTATAAATCTTCCAAAATGAATATTAAAATCGTATAAATACTTCAAGTGAGAAGTTATATGTATGTAACAATTTCTTTTTCACTGTTAAGGCTTAAGTGTAGGAATGGTAAATATGTATCACACAGCTTAAAATAGAAAGGTTTATCAGAGTGAGAGTACTGAATTTATAACGAATATATGGAGATAATCATATATATGCTTGTGTCAGATATAATATACTTAATAATTTGTATTACAATTTTATATTAAAAGGGTTAATAGATTAAAACATAACATTTAAATTTTTTTCGCTTTCAAATGCTCTTTCTCTATCTCATAATACATATGAAAAATAATTTAAATAAGAAATGGTGCCACCAATAATTCATCTCATTAATATTTCATATTTACCAGCCAAATAACTAGCAGAATTTTAACTAATTATAAAGTAAAAGAATATAATTTGTTGACCTCTAAATTTTCTTCAAGCAACAATGATTCTATCAATGCCTCATAAATATGGTGCAAATAGCTCATTAGGTATTACTGTTCGTACTATAATTGGTAATAAATGGACAGATTTAGATAAAAGACAAATTGTCAAAGATTTAAAAAATGGTTCCAATATTTTGAAATGGATATTGCAGTAAACTAGTTGAGAACAACTCTCTCTAAAGTATGTTATAATTGATGTAAAACTGCACTAAGGTTTTCCCAAACAGGTATAAAGAAGGTTTTAAAGATAATATACGTAACTACATTAACAGGTATTAAATAAATAGTTTATTTCAAAAATAATGCATAGAATAGTTGTCTTTCTAATATATTAGTCCTTTTTGATGCCTCCACGGCTATGTTGATAAATAATTTTAGTAAGTTTCAAAGTCATATACAAACCTTAAAATCATTCCGTAATTTCCTTCATCGAAAAATAGATCATAATTTTAAAATTTCCCAATTTTCCTGTTTGTGTTCAAATGTTCAGAGAAACAGTCATTCAAAATAAACTATTGTTGGAGTGAGGAACATTTAAACAATAGATTACTAGTTTAACAATGAGATAAAAAATCGATAGTTTAAAAAAAGATTTAAAAATGAGATTTATAAATGTTTTATTACTTTACCTAATTCGATTGTCAGACTATATTGTTTTTAAGTAATAAGTAATTATATTTGTGTACGTCTATTCTAGCTTTTTAAATTTAAGTTATTAATTTCTGCATCTGTACGTAAAAGGTGGAATATCTTGCTCAACGAAAGTGGTGGAGTCCCCAGTTTCCTGCCTCAATCTGTTAAAGTTGCGTGCTTTCGTTTACTTACTGGACATGGTTATTTGAAGAAGCATTTACATTGCATTGGAGTAAAGCAGTGGTCTTTAAACTGTGTTCTACGGAACTCTGTGGTTCCACAAGGCATACCCAGGGGTCACAATAAAAAAAATTGAAAAGAATCTCATAAATATGTATGCAAAATGGATTCATGTTCTCTGTGAAATTTGTACAGCTACAAGTACTTAAAGCTCATCCTATTAATTAAAACTGAAAATTTTATGAAAATGCAATATCTTTATTTTGCAACACTTTTTAAACTTCTATTATAACATACTAAAAGAATATTAAAACATTTTATCTTTGTATATCTATATTCCTAATTTTTTTATATTGCATATTCATACAAAATACATTATAATTCTCACACAGTTATAAACATTTTAATGTCATTCAGAAAATTATATTTAAGTGAAATATATCTCACATTGTGAGTGACTAGAAAAGCAAAGTACGAAGGTTGCGTACTTGGCATCTGTCAGACTTTGAGCCCCCTAGAATCCTGGACCCCCGCGATGCTGGAGTTGCGGGGATATATGTTACGCTACTGCCATTAGGTTATTAGTGGAGTAGTTCTGAACAACAGCCAGGTTATAAGAATTTTAACTTCTGTGCTATCCGGCATGACAATTCTGAAAGTAATTTACATTTCATATTTATTCCTTTCTTTTATACTATATGTGCTACGGTAGCATGACTGGTATAGTAAATATATAAACGATAAATATTGGGTTCAAGTCTCACTTTCGATGACCACCGTACAGTGCGATTGATGATCAATAAAGTTTTCAGGACTAACGTCAGATTAGCATATAGAGAGAAATGTTCCACTTCGAGTTGAATCATCGTCATTTGAGCGGGCTTCAAAATTAGACGTCCATCACAAGTGAGCGTAGCGTTGTTTTTAATCCAATATAATACATTGGCTTAATTCAAATAACTATTACTCCTTACGGAGATTTTTGATGAAATATTGAATTTCTTCAGCATCAAATTTAGAGCCGCGTATGTGGCTATATTAATCTCTGTGAAATTTACTATGGGGGTTATCTCATCCCAAAAAATAAGGTGTCCTTTGAATATTTTTCGCTCATTTTTAAGTAGCTGTGATATAAACACATTTTGAACAATGCTTCTCAGTTTCGACCACAGAGGCTGAAGTGGTTAAAAAATATGAATGTTTGCCTATTTAGTTTAAATCATTGAAAAAAATCAAACAAAAGGTAGAATTAATGCTTCTTAACTGAGAAATATTTAATTTCGATTATGTAAGTGTATGAGTACTTGTGAGCATTTAGAGGAAAATGCTTTGAAAGCGTACACGCCTATTTCAGGGATTCATTGGTCTGCCTCCTTCTGCGATTTCCATGTTAATTTTCGTAACATTCGAGGAAATTCAAATAGAAACTATTGAAATAAGTAACCATCAATTGTTTGAAGAGGAAAATGGGATGGCGAATTATCAGACGATTTGATGCAGGGTGGTTTCAAACATATTTTGCAAGAGAAGCTTTAATGCAATGTCAAGGGTTTATGCAACTTACGGAGACAGTCTAATTAAATTAGATCCAAAGAAAAAAGATCTAAACTGGGACATGATAGAGCTACAACGTCCAATAGACATTTTTCCATTAGACATACGCAAAATGAACACAGCAATTTCTCAACTGTTCCATGAGCTTCATGCGGTCACATTAGTTCAAGTCGTAAGAGTTTCTGTTTCCATAAGAAAGAAGTCTCGTTTCGAAAAGACTTTCTGTTTGCTTTCCGCTCAAGTTTTTATACATATGAGTCTATTTAGCAAATTACCAAGAACATCGAGATTAGAACAAGGATCAGTGGAAGAGTCATTCTATTGACTCCTGAATCCATATTCAGTGAAGTCTTTGATTCTCGGCGTACCTTCAATGATGTGAACCGGAGATCCGCTACAACATGTTCTACAACAACTCAGAAAGAAACCAAGATGACAGCAGATGTTTGATATTTTAAGAAAACATTACGCTCACACACATCGAATGCGCAGACTTGCATGTCTTAGACAGAGGCTCTGTGACTGCTGTGATTCAAAGTCTTTTCATTCGCATTTTCAAAGATGTCGTTAACTGCGGCTTTATCTTTAACGATGGAAACTCTTCCACATGGGGATCATTTGGCTGATAATTTGTCGGATGTATTGACAAGCCAAAACCCCAGTTCTGAACCATGTTCAGCAGATGTAGGATGCTCTTGGGAAGTCTTTGCACCCCCCCCCCTCCCAGAATCATTTCCACACCTTTAAGGTATCCGACTACTTGTGCGACAACTTTTTTTTAAAATGTGGGGATTTTTTTTTAGTCCATTTAGATTTGCTTAGTACATTTTAAGAAAAATATGGTAAAATTAAGAGGAGAAAAAGAAGCTATTATTATTAAAATGGGAAAAAATTGGTAAAAATTTACAAAAAATATCATAAACAAGGCCCATTCTGTACCAGAAGTTTATGAACAAATTTGAAATTTTTCAATTCTGATGTGTTTCTATGTTTTTAATTTTTGAAATGACCTTCAGATGAAGAGATATTATTATATATATAATTAAGAGATATATAATTTTTACAAAAACTAGAGCACTTTATCTTAGTTATTTGTGAAATTGCTTAAAATAACAGCGATTATATTCCCATAAGGGACCGTAAATTTTGTAATAAAACAGTGATTGATAAATCTGAAGGTTAACATACTTCTACTATTATACAGAACATAAGCAAACAGCAATCGCTGTCTCCATTTGAGTTTTTCGGGGGAAAAACACATTTCGAGTAAAACGCGTTTTAAAATATATCTCGCTTAAAGTAATGGCATCGGCTTTTACTAAAACACTTGTGGTTTTTTTTCTAGTGAACAGAAAATAATAAACGGTATTTTTATAAAGCTAATAAAATAGCCTATGATAAAATTATAAAAAAAATTGTCAATTTTTGGCAAAATTCACAATTTTAGGGTAGTCGAATACCTTAGACAGCATTGCTGGAGGAGTGAGGCCATTTTGCACATACATATCTCATTTCTAGACGAATTTATGTTGCGAAAAATGTACAGCCGTGAATGGAGACCATACTCCATCCTGTAATCTCTCTTTAGACTATATGAGCTTATTCATTGTACACATAATCATACGTGTATACCATAATTATTGTATGTATTTTTATTACATCAACATATAGACATATTTAATTTCATTAAAATCTGATGTGTACTTTTGGAGATAATTAAACAAAAGTGAAAATTATCATAATTTAGAACATGTCAATGTGTATTTTAAGATTCAGGCAAAGATTTATACAATAGCGATATCATATTTTCATGAGGCATATGTAACATTTAATGCGAGGTGGTCTTAAAATTCTAAAATAAAATTTATTTGTCCTGCAATAAAAATAATTTTCTGAACTCTGAACTGTTTCAATATCTTATAAATACATAATGATCGGTAGATAGCTTACGAAGACGATGTATTATAAATATGCTTATGTGCATAATGCGGAAAAATAATTTAATTCATAATTTCAAATATTATATACAAGCCCATAAGGGAAAAATATATAGATGTAGTAAAAATTCTATGAGACATTAAAAAGCATACGTGCAGTTGCATATATACTTGACTATAAATAATAAAGAGTAATATGAAAATCATCGATGAAATTATGTGATATGTTTTTAAAAGAGGGGGGTGAGTGTTATTATTAACGTCGCTATTCTTATAATTACAATTTACTGAACCATGAAAAATGTTTTATCTCTTCATTCGAGCCGCTGTAAAGTAAATAAACTTACCTTTGTATCGTTTTGATCATTTGCCATCCCCCTTCTATCTCTGAATTGGAGGGGTTGGTTTCAAATCTGTGTCCAAAACTTGACAACCGTATTGAGTTCTAAGTATTTTTCTTTCCAGATGGTATTTTTCCTTTTTTTTTTTTTTGTTCTCCCCCTGATAGAATGGAGTCTCAAATCCCACCGGATATTTGCGCTTCAGCTTATTTGGGTGGATTTCTTTGCTGAAAGAGGATTGACTGAAAAAAAGACAGCTCTGACCAAAATAAAATGGCATATGCCACAGGCACGTGACGCGGTCCATTCGGAGTTTCCGGATTTCATTTTCAGGCAGTGTTTTCTTTCTGGGTTATTTTTCTGGACAGAACTGGGAACAGTGAACTAAATTATGTTATGTTGTTTGATGAAAACAAATAGTAGAATAAATGAATAAAATTGAGATAGGAAAATATGTTAATTTGAAAATGACTCAGACTTATTCTTATATTTGAAATTCTTTTTTTAAACGCGACAGCTCAGATAAAAACGATGCACTGGAAATTTTATACATCTAGAATACTCTGAAATGGTTAATTAAATCATTACTCAAGGTAAAGAAAAATTATTTAATAAGCATTTTACAAAATAATATTTCCTATAATTTATTTTCCTGTAATTATCCTAGTTTCAGAAGAAGTTATTACAATACTTAAGCTTTTGATTTACTCTAAAATTTCAAGTGGCTCTCATAAACTTAAAAGTAGACATTTTTAAGAAAATAATGGTTTTGAGTGAGAATATTTTTAGATGATTTCTCTCGGAAAGAAATTTCTGAACAACCTACTTAGGAATAATTTGCTGTCTTTGAAAAAAAGTGGATATTATTACTGAAGTTAAATCTTATTGAAACATCTTTTGCTTGCCTTACATGCAGAAAAAAGTGTATTTTTGTAAGTGATTCAAATGTCCATTTAAATATAAGAAAATTGAGATTCAAGATGCAAAGTGGAAAGAACGCGTGTACTCAAAATTATACATTAAATGATTATAATAAATGGCTATATATTGGCCCTTTTCTACGACTTTCGTTATTTAATCCTAACTTTCTACGGAAATTTTATTTTTTCACTTTCATTACATTTTGCACATTAAGAAAATGAATTATTTTGGTAGTTACAACATTAAAAATCAATCGAATAATAATTTACATGTTCGATTGAACTGTATAGCATAGTATATAAAAATCAATCCATTCTATGAGTAAATTAAATTTAATTCCATTAATAATCTGAAACAACATCTTAGTTCAAATGCTTGCTACGCACTATGTATGTATGTTTAGAAACTTGATAAAGAAATCAAAATCATTTAAAAGGATCCTATGTTGCTGCAAAAAGCGAAAAATAAACAAAGTCCAAAACTAGAGATTTAGAATCCTTTATATCGAATATAAAAGCTTTTCACCATTTTGTTTTCTTTTAAAATCCTTAGATCTTGAGTCATTTCTGGGAAATTAAATGCCATTGGGTTTCTTTGAAATACGATGCTTTTTTGTAAGCGAAAAACAAACATCTGTATGTGAAAGGGATTTTGAGAGTGGATGATTGCAACGAGTGAAAACACAAAGGGTTTCAATCTCTTCCATTAGAGACCGTTTGTTTTTGAACAGAAGGGATAATCCAGGGCTTCTTTCTGAATTTAAACATGTTATTAGGATTTTATCCCTAAACCCACACACACACACAAGATAGTTTTTTAAATGAAATAATTTCTTTTTGCTAAGTACAGTTTTCGTGATATTAACGCTTTTTTTGTTACCTCTCGGTACCCTTAAAATAACTTGCTGACAGATTCAATGGTAAATCAAAAAATAGTTATTAGATTTACTATAGAATAGAAAGGAAAAACGATGTTCTCTTTTTCGCTTCTTCTCTTAAAATAAATCATTCAAACATATTTTTATCTTCTTTCTGGATAATGATCTGAACATTTATTTATAATGACATTTTTACATATTACTGTTTTCTTCTGAGAAAGATTGATTTGAATTTCAAAGAAAACGTGGTGGTTCGTGTTGTAGCATTAGTGTGAGGTTATAATGTTACATATAAAATTAATTGCTAATAATAATCCCGGTGATTTCACAGCCGAAAATACTCTTGTTACTCATTTATTTCCATGAAATGTTAGACTGACAGTTCCTATTCATGTCGAAAGTATTAGTATAGAATTGAGTTTCTCACTGGAAGGATTAGTAATGTGTATTGTTAGTTACCTGAAATACATATCTATTTTTAATAAAGTGTGTTTCCTCACGAAGAGACTTGAAATGAGTAAATTTGGAGACATAAGAATAACCAAGAGTATAAAAAAAACATTTTATTTTAATTTAACATGATAACAAATACCATTGAACTGTATTTTTAGTTAAAAAACATCTAGATATAATAAGCAACAGCAGTTTCACTGAGGACTTCATGAGTAAGTGTTTATTAACGTCACACTTCCTAATGCAACGTGAGGACAGTAGGCAAAGGACCTCATAATTTCTAAAGACTTTGTGTTGAGGGGCGTAATGCACGTCATGATGGTACAATTTAAGCAATTTTTTTAATTTAAGTATTTTCAAAATTTTCTTGGTTGCCTCCTATGTGTGTTTATTATGTAAAACAGATTTGGTGCTCAAAATTTCATAAAAAGCTAGCCATTTAATATTTTAAGGAAAAAATTTAAATTTTTGTGAAGTGATTTTAAAATGCTACTCCTCCTACAAAAACTTACGTACACGCATGAAATTTGATTTACAAGTATGTCAAACTATGTATAACAGAAGTTTCTATGGGTTTTGCGATAACATGATTGGTATTTGTACAATACTTCTTTATATATGAATGGTTATTGAACATTCCTTCAAAAATGTATAAATTCTGAGCTCAATTATTTTGAAAAAAAAAAACAAGATATCAATCATTGGCATGGCCAAGTAATTTTAGCGCGTTTTTCACATGTTGTATTTTACAATAATGCAACTAATGAACTTTTTACTAACAGAAAGTAGTGTACTGTACCACTCCTCTAAATGTACTACTATTGAGCTGAAAAGAAATAATGACACAAAAATTTACTAGGTAAAATTTGAGAAAAATTTGTTATCAACTAGCGAAATTCAGGAAAATTCGGGAAAACTATGGGAAAATTTAAATATGATTCGGCTCATCTAGGGCACAAATGCGACCAAATGCCGAAAACCCGAGATCAATTGGTTGCTTATTGGCTGAGAAAAAGGTACAACAAAATATGGAACGAAGACGAAGACGAAATTTGCTTCCTAATAGCGCTTTTGTTCCATTACGTGAAAAACGCGCTAATAAGTATTGCTTTTATTCAAAAATGCATACCAACTTTAATTTCATGCACTAATAGCAACAAGTGAAAAAACTTTCCAAATATTAGGCACAATAGAAAGCAAGCCTTAGCATTTTAAATGAAGACAAACTAGTTTTTTTTATCTTTTTGAGATGAGTAAGTTTAAAGTTTTGATTTGCCGGGATGTGAATAAAAACGATCGTAAAAGCTATCAAAATTCAGCTTTTTTTATATTTAGAGCTTTCAAATTTTGTGAGGTTATAGAAAAGTATATAAAAATAATTTAGGTTAAAAAAATTAGATTTGATTTTTTGACCGATTTTTGTCAATCGAATCGTACTGTACCCCTTAAAATAATCGGGGCTTAAATACTTCCTCTTAGCAGGGTGCAAAAATTAGGGGAATGGGATGCTAGCTCAAATGTCATCATTGTTTGAAAATTATTCAAAATTATATGAGGTCCGTTCCCAATAAACCTCTTGTTACTTTATGAGAGCAATGCTAATAAACTATCAACTCTCAACACCTCAAACACCACGCCAGATTAAGAACTTTATAGAAGTTTGAAAATTTTTTACATATTATTAAGAACTTTATAAAAGTTTTTACAGATTTGATTTGCAGTTTATATTCTTTTTTATCTTCATTCTTGTTTCAATCGAAATCAGATCTTTCTAAAGACCTGATGTACAGCAATTTTCCTCATCAGTTTTGGTACTAGCGTATAATTCAGGCGTGAGCAATTGTTTTAGCTAGAGGACCATATTGAAGAAGTAGAGATACCGAAGAGTCACATCTTTTAAAAATGAGTTAACTTTGCATCTCACAAAAGTTACAAACTGTACCATAAAAATCAGTAAATATGTTAAATAAAATAGCGGTAGTTTTGTTCAATTTACTTATTGTATTGATTTTATATTAAATATAGCTTCAAGCACATTTAGTTTTAGAATAGGTTAGATAAGACAAATGTGCCTTATCAAACTTTTCTAATACATTTTTTTGAAAACAGAATTAAGATTGCTTGTGTTGAAATTCTCATCACAGCCTGCAAGTTAATGTCAGCTTGTGAGAGAAGCGCTCTCTCTTCTCTCAGTGTGGGAAGGTCGGAAGAAAGATTAGCCATATTTCAAACTAATATCAATTTATTGTCAATATCAACCACAACACAAGTTGGAATCACCAAAGTTAAGAGAGGCGTCCAATTAATGAATCTGAAGACAATTAACGAGATACGCGATATATAAGAAGACTTTAAGGGCTTAGTACATTTACTTATTTCAATAGCTCTGACTTTCTAAGCTATCTAATCTAGATTCAATCTCAAGTGACAGATCGTTACCCCTCAAGTAATACAATTATCAATTTCAAAATACCCGAGCCTCCCATTCAATTTGATTAATCACTGCTCCGCTAGCAATCACACACACACAATCCTATCTCTCTCCTCTCTAACCTGAAATCCTAAACTAAATAGTAGTCCTAATTTGCATGCTCACGTTCTCTTTTTCGGCAGGAAGTTTTATAATAAAATAATTTTTATAGACCAAAAATTCTCCAAGAGGACTATTTTTAAAAGATTGAGGATAGAGCCGTCACAAGCTAACTTGCTAAATATTTATTCTTGCTAATCTTCCTTAAAAAATGCTCCTTACAAGTATATGTTGACCCAAATAAATATAGAGAACATTTTCAGTCTATTTGGTTTTCTCACTGTCTTAGAGGGCCAAAAAAGAACACATTTAGCCCTTGGGCTACTATTTGCCACCCTTCGTTTAATTCCATTCTGTTCTCACTACATTAGAGATTATCGCTAATTATATTATTCCTCATAGCACAGCTCGTTTTTTATTAATCAATCTGGCTCTTAACTGGACGGCCATCAACCTAGTAATTATAGACTCATATTTTATCAGAAATTGTTATTATTTATGTATCACCTTCACTTATATATTTATATTAAATTAATATCTTATTATCTTAAATTAATATAAACTCTCGACTCTTATCTTAATTACAAATAAATGTACTGAACGTAATTTGAAGCACATTTGAAATTTTATAATTAAAACAAGCTTTTAATGATATATTATAATTAAAGGCTTTAAATGTTAAATATAATTAACTTAACTTAAATGGTAAGCAAAAACATTAACTCATATAACTCTCTTACGAAGCATGCTACCGTTCAATAAGTAATTACTGCCTGTGAAACAGAAATTATCCGACAGAAAGTGGAATTTATCCTACCAAAATTGTGGGCAACCATTTTTCAAGTTTTAATCCGAGAAACAAAGCTGTAATCAATCCCTTGACGTCATGCTTAGTAACTTCTTAATTCATCCTTCCAAGAACATTGAATGGCTTTTAAATCACCGGGGAGGGGGGATGCAACTTCTGGGCACATTAAAGCTCACAGAAGCGTTTCGGGCTTTTGTTTAGAGCTCCTAATTATAGATTCTCGCTCAGATTCCTGAGAAAAATTCCGCGAATGAAAGTGGATAAACCATTACGAAAATTTCTTTTAGTCCAATAATTAGTTATTTTATTGACGTTTTAAGAGAGGGAGGTATCAACTGAATTGCAAATTTAGTAAAAAACGTTTTAAAGTTTAAAAAAAATGCCTTTTTTGTATTCTTTCCTTTATAATGAATTCAGTTTTCATATGAATTCGGTGTTATTTTTAACTATCTGATTTTATCAACTATAGCAATTAAATTCAATTATGTTTTCAATATTTCTTAAAATTCCTTTTAACGTCCGAGATTGGAAATTGTTAAGATATACTCATTTATAAGCAAATGCGTTATTATACACGCTTCTTTTATTAATTTTCAGAAAATTTGTATGTTTGCGCTTTATAGTTTTATATAAAATTGTTCGCATTATATATCATAATTTATTTCAACACATGACAGACATAGTAAGGAATCTATAAAACATTTATGAAGTAAAATTATGTTTGATAAATAATTGCTTTGATTAAATGTTTATAATATCCTTGTTTACGTGGAATACTAATATTTCAATTAGGTGTTTAAAAAAACTATTTTTAAAATACAGTAAGTATGAGGGAAAAAAAGAAGGAAATTTCATTAGAAGTTTGAGGATACATGGGATACATTTTTAAAAGAGATTTTTGGAGACAGTAATATTAAAAGAAGCTCATAGTTTTTTTTAAAGAATATATTAGTAAATTTATTCTGAAAAAAATTGCTGTGCAAGCCAAAAGTTTTTTGTTTAAATTTAATTTAAATTTTTAAAAATTTTAACTTTTATAAGGTATTTAATTTTTAATTATTTAAAATTAGTACATTTTTTGTGTGAGTGTAAATAAAATTCAACATGTGGAATTGAAAATTTGACTCTTTGCTGAATGGCAATAATGATTTTTAATAATTGTTTTTGAGCTAGCCAAACTCGAGGAAAAAAACCCACAAAAGTTTTAAAAATATTAAATGTGACATTTTTTTAAATAACTAGAGTTATCAGTCCTATAAATCCAAATTAACTTTTTCTTTTGCTCGTATATAAGAAATTATGTACAAAAAATTTCAGAACTTTATTTTGAACTGGAAAAGAATCCTTGGGGAATGTAGAACACTTGCATAGACAAAAATAAAAGTCTGATAAAAACACATAAGTTAGTGTTAATAGTTTTTGAGAGCGACAAAACCCAGAAAATTTCAAACGTCATTAAAACTAATTAGATATCAAATGTATAGAAAATCTAGAGCCAAAATTTCCCACTGGGTGGTCCCGTGTAATATACTTAAAATATTTTTTTTTTTACACTTTTATCATTTTTAGGTGTTATGAGGCCTTAAATTGTTGCAATTCGGAACTTTAAATATAAACTGGTATGAAAAATGTTCAAATGAAATTTAATAACGATACAACTAATCAGGGAATTTTTAGAAGTGACATGCGAATGAAAAGTAAGTTCTACTTTAATGAAAATAATTTTTTATAAAATATCAAACACAAGTTTTAGCTGATGAAGTTTCTTGCATTCATGAGCTAAATAATTGCAAATATTACATAATGTTAATATCTATTGAAATTTAAGTTATTGACTACTATTTCATACACCTTTAAAGTTCTAATATATCTTGCGAAACTCCGTAGGTAAGAGGTTATCTGGTTCTTTGGGGGGGGGGGAACGTTCCCCAATACTTCCTATTATACTATTTTACATTTGAATACATATTTTAGCACCCTTTCATTCCTTTATGTTGTTTTGGATAAACTATACAATAGAATTACAAATAAATATACAAATCTATATTTTTGGAAGATAATCATATTATTTCTTCCGAGCATCTGAAAGATTAATTGTTATCAAGACACACTCATTTAAAGACTTCTTTTCAAGAATCATTTATAAGATATAGAGTGGCCCTTTTAAACTGCTGAAAAAGAACTGCATTATAGATACTGCAGCCTGGACAATTTCCTTTCCTCTGTATAGAAGAGTTTTTCTCCCATTAGCGTCAGTCAAGTAGAATTTCTTCTCATCGGTGAAGAGAAGATAAATGACTCACACACTCTCCAGGGATTATTTGACATGCTCTTTACACCAATTTAATAGTCGAGAAGGAGGCCTTACCTTAAGATGCCCGGTCCATTTTTTAAAAGCTTTCTTGGGGCTTTTACTGTACATTCGCTATTACAAACATATAGTTTTTCTTACCTGCATTTTTTCTACTCAAGTTATATAATTTTTAGAGCATAAATGGCTTTGTTTGACTCGTGCAATTATTTTGTCTTATTTTTCAAATAAAATTGAGACACAATAAAATATTCCGAGTTCTATGCATACGTAGATACGTAATTTTTCGTTATGATTGAAATGTTCGATTGAAATATACTTTACAATGAGATGCTTTTCATCAGCCGGTGCTTTTGTATGTTGAATAACAGGGTAGATTGCGGTTATTGGAGGAAAACAAGAGTATTATTTTAATATAAACCTTCCTATACGGAAAAAATATTCTATGAAATAGAGATTAGGAGAAACATAGTTTAAAAAAAATAATTTCAAAATTTAACGTTGCCGCCAGGGGGTTGAATTTTCGGTAAAAAGTCTTAATTTTGGTTAAAGGATTTTAGACTAGAGATAAAATTATTTTTCTGCAATATAAATAACTCCAAAAGATAATTATTGATAAATTGCAACAATTCATAACCCCAGCTCTCTGACCCCACACAGTCGAAGTAATCCGATCCAAGCTTTTTTTCTCTCTTCTAATTTATCACACTGTAACTTCGACAACAGGCTTTTTTTTTAAAGTAAAAAAGCTGCAGAATGTACCTGATGTTTTTTTTGTAACTATTTAGTAGGTAACCACTCATCACACTAACCGTTAAAACGTATCAATATACCTGTTTTTCTTTAATACAGGTAAAAACTGCTTAGACTTTTTACCATAAAAAAGCTCAGATTCTCAAACTTCATTCCCTTTGTGGCAGTACTTAACATAAAAATTTATTTTATTTTATTTTCTTCTTTATCTATACCAGAGAACATCTTTTCCACATAGGCAAAGTTTAAAAATCTGAAAAAAAAAAATTAGTTTTTTCGATCCTCCCTAATGCACAGTTTAAGTGATTAATTACTTTAATCTAATTTTTTCAATGATTAAGATGAACTTGTGAAATATCAGAGGAAAAATTATTAGCTATTTAAAGCACGGAAATAAAAGATAACACAATGCTTACATTTTTTTAAAGTATTGAGAAATGAGGGGCTTATTGCAAAAAATACAAAATAAATTTCACATATAAAACGAAAGGAAAACCAAGAATTGAATTGTCCATTTTGTATTAATTTTTCAATCCCTACTATTGGTTCCCTTCCTCCCTATATATATATATAAGGCCAGGAGTTTGCTCTAGTATTTCTGTGGCTAAATCTATTCTATCATGACTATAGTTTTCTTAGGTATCTGACTATTTTTTTTTGTATATTTTTGTAATATATATACATATATACAGGGTGTCCAGCCTTAATGTGACCCAATAGCTAATTCCCGAACCGTTCGATTTAGATATGCACTTCCAATTTGAAAAATGTTTTAAAACAGGTAAAGCATGTTTTTACGTGCTTTTCGAACCAAAAAACCCATTTAGAAAAAAAATTACAAAAATTAATTTTTTATACGGTCCGCAGGTCCTATCACTTACATTTAGGAAAAGATGCAGTACACACAAAAAGTTTCATTTTATTACGATAAAAACTGGCCGAGTTATAGAACTTTGAAAATCATACATTATATCCATTTTCTCGGTTATTTTTAAGCAGCTAGTAAGGAGCCGTCTCCAAATTAAAATTAGTTGGAACTCTGCTAGAAAACTTTCGATCTTGCACGTCACTCTTATGTAAATCGTTTTTAAATTTAAAAGCATACTTTAATAATACAACAATTGAGTACTTAAGAAATAAAATTTATTCTGTATACATGTGAAATATAGAAAAAATAAAATATTTTGGATGAGGAAAACATTTCAAGAGCAATTCCAAAAAATAGACTTATATGCTGCGGCTTCAGTCTGATTTGCTGCGTTTTGTTTTTGTTTTTTTTTATCATGACGAAAATTAAAAATCTGTTGTGTAGTCGCTTGCAATTGCATACAGTCGTATTCTAATATTACGAATTCTTGTACGGGAGAACGAGATGTATTCAATTGAAGAATACTGCGAAATGGTACTGGTAAATTGGCAATGTAATCGAAATAAAAGAGAGGTGGCAAGACTTTATGCTATTAAATTTCCCACTCGAAGTCATCCATCTTATTGCACGTGCTGTTTAGAGCTTGTATAAAACTGGGAGTTGCAATAGACGTATTCCCTTTCTCGTGCCTTCACCATTATTTAAGGTAATTTGGTCATTCTGGTATAATAAAGTCCCTGATTCATGATTGGCGCATCATTCCGCATTATGCTATAATTTGAACGTCAAATCCTGTATTATTTTGCTGCTATTTGTTAAAACAAGGCGTTTTAATCTTTTCGGTACAAGTTGTATTTATTTAACTTAATTTTTACTGTCTTCCGAAAAGCAATACCAATTGTCAAGCTATGATGTTTGCTACAATGTTTTTATTTTTCTATGATGTTTTTTTGCTCTTTCTGTAGATAGTGAATTACTGTTCTCTAAACTCAATTTATATACGACCCCTTTTTCTGAGCTACTCAGATGCTTCAAATTTATGTAGGCATAACTTGGCCAGTTTTTCTCGTTTTTAAATGAAACTTTTTGTGTTAACTTTGTTTTTGTGTACTGCATCTTTTCCTAAATACAAGTGATAGGAGCTGGGGACCGTATAAAAATTTAATTTTTGTAATTTTTTTGTAAATGGGCTTTTTGGTTCGAAAAGTACGTAAAAGCATTCCTTACCTTTTTTAAAACATTTTTCAAATTGGAAGTGCATATCTAAACCGAACGGTTCGGGAATTAGCTATTGGGTCACATTAGGGCTGGACACCCTGTATGTATGTATGTATGTATGTATGTATGTATGTATGTATGTATGTGTATGTGTGCTTGTGTGTGTGCGTGCGTGCGCGCGCGTGTGTGTATGTATGTATGTGTGTATGTATGTGTGTATGTGTGTATGTATGCGTGTATGTGTGTATGTATGTGTGTATGTATGTGTGTGTATGTATGTATGTATGTATGTATGTATGTATGTATGTATGTATGTATGTATGTATGTATGTATGTATGAGTTGCCCATCCGGTATAGTGGTTAGCGATGCTGACTGCTGTGCCGTAGGGCCTGGGTTTGAATCCCGGAGAAGGCATGGATGTTTCAAAATGTATAGTGCCTTCGCGGCATGGGGGTACTCTAAATAGCCGTCGAGCCGCAAGTCCTCTCGTGAGGTTGTTGGAAGGGGTAGAGAGGTGAGAGGCTTCTGACCACTCCCAGGATGTTCTCCCTCAAAATTGGGGTGGAACCGAACCAAATCGTACTGTCACCTGTATGGTGTCAAAGCTACGGCTAACGACAGGCGTACAATCTAGCCCGATGCCATGATGAATTTCGTGGGCCTCGATCTGACTACGTCAGACAGGTGGCATTAGTAACAACGACAATATGTGTGTGCATATATATATATATATGTATATGTATATATATGTATATATTATATATCTTACATTTTCAATCGTAATGAATAGTTTTTATTCATCCATTCATGTTCAAATACATTTTTTTAAAACTCGTAGTGGATTCACTTGATGTTAATACAATTTTTTCAAATATTAATTCTTTAATTAAATTAAAAAATGAATAAATAACAAACAAAAATACTAGTCTAATAGCATATATAGAAAAGAAAACCGTTCGTTGTATCTCTGTAGCGCAATGGATAGTGCTTTGGACTTCTAATCGAAAGGCCGTAGATTCGAATCCCGCCTGGGTTGACCTAATTTCTGAGAATGTGATTTCTTTTTTACTATACTATTTTATTAGAATAATTAAATTTAGTTTTTGACTAAAAGCAAACAAACAAAAATAGACCAACACCATATATAGAAAGGAAAATGGAAAATCGCTTTCTATTATGTCACTTAATATTGTGATTCTGTCATGTGTATATACACATTTATATTAATTGTAACTACTTAATAAAAAGTATATAAAAAATTTCTTTGCTGACCTAAGTAGGAATTGACTTTAAAAAACTTACTTATATTACTTGTTTAAGGTATCCGATTACCCTCAAATCATAATTTTTTTCAAAAGTTTATATTCTTCATGATTTTTTTTTTTACAGGCCATCTTATTAGCTTCATAAAAATACCAAGATTTTTATTTTTCCATTCACTGGAACAAAAACTACAAGTGTTTTAGTAAAAGCGGATGTCATAACTTTACGCAAGATATATATATATATAACTTTTTAAAATAATTTGCTGAAATTTTTTGTGCTTGTTCTTTTTTACGGGAGAAGTGTTTTAACCTTCAGATTTATTAATCACTGTTTTCTTAAGCAATTTCATATAATAACTAAGATAAAGTTCTCTAGTTTTTGTAAAAATTAAACTATCTGTTATCCTGAAGATCATTTCAAAAAAGAATAGCAAATTAATACACCAAAATTGAAAAATTGAGAAGTTGTTAAAAAACTTTTTGTACACAGTGGGCCCCGTTTATGTAATTTTTTGTAAATTTTTACCAATTTTTCCGCATTTTAGAAGTAATAATTTATTTTTCTGTTCTTAATTTTAGCTTTTTTTTAACATGTGCTAAATAAATCTAAAAACCACAAAAAAATCTCCATATAACCATTTTTTTAAAAAAAAGGTTGTCGCAAGTACTCGGATACCTTAAAATAAAAATGGATTTGAGATAAAACAAACTGCATTTTCTTCTTTGAAACTATCTAAAAATAGAGCCACTTCATAAATAAGAAATTTAAAAACATGAATAAAGTGAGAGTGATATAATAACTTTTGGTATTTGTTTCAAAATAAGTTTGTAACAAAAGACGCTTTTTGATTTGAATGAATAGCTCACAGGAGAAAAAATTGTTTATCAAGTTCAATATTAAAACAGGAAGAGATATATAATTATTCTCTTTAAATTTTTTCAATAATGGGGTTAGGAAAGTGTTTATAAAAATGTTAGCAATATAAAAACTGTCGTCCTCGTTTGATCTTTTGATCATATTTCTTCAAGGGGAACTTAGGAATAGTAAAACTCTTATTATGGTTATTTCTTTTTAAATATTGACATCAAATACTTTAGAGGTGGAGTCAGAATAAATTAGACATAGGATGGTCAATTTCGACACCTGCGTTATTTTGTAAAAGAAATTGCTACGTATTTATTATGCGCTGTGATCGGAAAAAAAGATTACAAGTCATATAACTAAATACTTATTAACAATAGACAGAAAATACAAAAGGGAATTAAGAGGCTTACGTGTCTATCACATGTCGACATAATCACCAAGTATGTTTAGGCATTTATCAGAAAGCAGAACTAACTTGCCCCCGTCTAACCCGTCTTGGTAGAAATCAGGTCCTTGTCCATTGAGCCAGGTCTCGGCGGATGTTTTCACAGCACTGTCTTGGAATATTGCAGCACATCAAAAAAGATATGCTGCACGCTACCATAATTCATATCTAGCTCTGACGAGATTTCACTCAGAGTTACCCGTCGATCATTTTGAATCATTTCTTCAATTCGTGCCGTGTTGATTTCTGTCGTTGAAGAACTTTCCCGGCCGCTCCCTGCCATATTGCGGTTTTCAACATCCTGTCTGCCAGATTGAAAAGAGTGACACCATTTCGCTACATGTTATCTGCTCATTGCTTTTTCACCATAAACTTCCACGATTTGACCGTGAATGGCAAATGCGGACACATTCTTTGCCCATAAAAATCGAATTACGACTCGTACTTCCAAACGAGACCATGTGATTTCAGTCGTCCTGAACCAACTGGGAACTTTCACTACCTACCTATAAACCAGCTGTACGACAAGTATAGCACCAATTGTCTCCACTTTGGGGAAACAAAATTTCTCTACAATATGTAGTTTTCAAATGCTGCGGCTTGTAACCTTTTTTTTTATCATCCCTCATATCTTCACATACAGGTTCAGAGATTAAGTGATTTTTTGATTACCATTATATAGTCATACAGCTCTCATCATTCCCTTTGTAATCTATTTATTTCCGATATTTACTGGTGGTAATTAATAAGAAATGACGATTCATACTTGGGGATTTTTATCCCAATGAGAATCATTTGTGAATGAATATTGTTGATGTGATTAAAAAATCAAATCAAACTAATCATTAAAACAATTCTTCCGAAATTAAGAAAACTCGCAATTTATGTTAGCTGTACACGTTTCTATTGTAATTCTAAGGTAAAATAAGAACTCGAATAAAGTGGATATATTTGATTGAATACTATTTGATTTCTGAAGCTAAAAGTAAATTTAGAATAATTACTAATACAAGATTTTATATTCTCATAACATAATTTAAGGGCTTATTTTTCTTTGTTTCATTACTTTTTCTCTGATCTCACAAATAAAACAATTTTATTTTTATTTTTATGAATAAAAAATATTTGAATAATTAAAACTACAGATAAGAAAACATATTATACATCATATATGTGTAAGCTTCTTTGAAAAAGAAATATTTTAAGTATAATAAAAATTAATATGTTAATTACGCTTTCAATGTATATTTTAAGTTATATAATTGTGATCATTTTTATTAGGCAAAGGGATATTTTAATATGTCAAGGAACAAAACTAAAACATATCGTTAAAGGATCCATGGTTACATTGATACATCGTCCCTTACATAATCCTAAGTAAAGTTAATTTTTAAAAAATGAGTCACAGAATATAGTAAAATACATTTTTTTAGCAATATATAGAATATATACGACATGCACATATACTAAATAAACTATTCCGTTGCGACCAAATTCTATTTCCAGTTCAAAATTTAGCTATTTAAAAAAAAAAAACAGCATTATAGATAATAAAAAAATATACCTCGTCAAAGGGTATTTCTTTTTCTTTTCAGAGCTGGATGTTTTTTCATACCTTTAACTTGTACGAAATTTCACATGTAAATGATGAGTTTTATCAAAAATTGTATTATATTTGTTAATTGGCCGCTTATTTTTACCAATTTTTTAATGAATTTCAAAGAATTTTTAGAGAATGCTTATGATTAACTTTATATATATATATATACATTTCTTTTTGGTTTGTCATGGTTCCATGTTCTTGGTTCTTCCGGTCTGATCTTAGGATGCTTGGGATTTATTAGTCTTCTTTTGAATTATTTACTGCTATATATATATATATATATATATATATATTATTGTTATTCCAAAGTCACTTAAGAAACCAACAAAATCAGCTTTAACTAACTTTTCCAACAACAATCAGCTTTTTCCAACAAACAGTGCAAAGTGACATCCAGTAAATCTTTTTCGCATGAGTACAAATGAATAAGACTGTAATTCTCAACCTTTTTTTTATTAAAATTTGTGGCACACTAACAATGCAATAAGTTTAAAAGAATTTTACTTATCTGTGATAGACTTCCATCTATCCACGAAAGAATAAGTTCAATATACCACGAATAACTTTAGTTTATTTCTATAAAACGGCCAAATGATTTAGTTCCGGTTTTTATTTTTTTCTCAGAGTATAATTAATAATTTTAAAAAAAATTGACTACACACTTCAAGAATTTGGCAGTACACAAAGTGCCGCGGTACATTCGTTGAGAATCACAGGAATAAAGACTTTAGGATGATTTTCAGTCCTTATATAAATGCTTCCTATTATCAGGATTTTTTTTAATTAATAAATTGAATTTATATTTAAAGAAATAAGTTTAAAACTTCAAACAAATATTCGAATAAAAGGTAATTAATACGAAACTAATGAATATCGTATGCAATTTGAAAAAGAAAATTTTAAAGCCCAGAATTAAAAATACATAAAAAAAGACAAATTTTCTTAAAATTTTTTTCAAAAGGTTGAAACTATTATTTATTTGTTCTTTAAGTTCGATTATAATTTACTTAAATTTATACATATATATATATATAGATAGATAGATACAATTTTGTGTTGTTGAAGAAAAAAACTTCTGAAACCTTCCTTACATTAATTTTAAGAAAATTTTAAAGTTAAATTTTTGATAAATAATTCAAAATGCCCTGTCTGCATTATCAAAACCTTTAGAAAAAAATTATCCAGATAGCTTTTTAGTTAGTATGGAAAAGTATTATTAAACTTAATACCGTCAATTTAGTAACTTCATGTATGATGCAATCAAATTGCTAATTCTTGTATTTATATTCTATATTAATATGGCTATTATATAATCAATTTGCAAATATATCTTCAGTGTTCAGACAACTCAACTCTCAGTCAGATGTCTCCGATTCATTATTACTTCGTACTCTCTCCATATTTCTGCCAAATTAAGTCATCATATTACAAGGAAGCCCAGAGACATCGCCACAAATACATTTTAATAGGAAACTAGTTTCCGCTGAAGGCATCATTAACGGGAAACTCCAGTCGCTCGGTTACTTTATCTATAAATCATCTTGACATTCCATTCGGTGATATACGATAATTCAAATTAAACACGAGATAGATGTGTGCGATAATTAAACTGCATAAAATTGCAAAATTCAAGGAAATTCAACAAAATTCAGAAATGCACTTTGCGATGCAGATTGTATGTTACTCAATATATTTTGATGTAATTTGTTTGATGAATATACTTGCGTTTTTTATTTTACTCTTTAAATTTGAACTTTATTTCTAAAAATGTAAAAATGAATTGTAAATAATTAATTTAATTCTCAGCAGGTAATTTTCTTATAAATAAATTACCTGCTGCAGAAAAATAAACAAGTTACATAAAAAAAAATTTTAAGTCAATTCCTACTTTGAATGGATGAATAGAAAGTACTTTATTAACGATTCAAAATTTGATCAAGATATATATAGGGAGAGAGTGAACTAATAGTAGGAATTGAAAAAAGAGCATGCATTGTCTGAATTGTTGTAACGATGCACACCCGGTTTGGCTAGTTTGGATAAAAAAACCATCAATTAATTAAATTAATTAATTAATATTTAAATTAATTAATTAAATTAAACTAATTAATATTTAAATTAATTAATTAAATTAAACTAATTAATATTTCAAAAAACTGCACTAACATTAAGTATCATCCACTACAAGTTTAAAAAAATTTATTTCAACTTGATTGGATGAATAGAAAGAATTTTATTAACGATTGAAAATTTGAACAAGATATATATAGGGAGAGAGTGAACTAATAGTAGGAATTAAAGAACAAAAATCAATCATTGTTAGTTGATACCCTTGAGACACAACTGATATATTAATCAAAGACATTAACCACAATATATTTAAAAAAGAGTTATGAAGAAAATAATAAGATCGCTATTTGCGTATTTGTAAAGGCTTCTGTAAGTTTCAATTATATTTTATTAAATAAGAGTGAGATAAAATAACCTTATTGGCATATATACAATACCTTAAACATTTATTAGTAAGATGTACAAGTGAATCATACAAAACATTTTTTCAATAATTACTTATAAATTATCTCTCAAAATTTTCACACAAAATGCGGCTCTATAATTCCTTTTTTACACAGTTCAATAAGTAAACATTTACCCTGTATAACAAATGTAAAAAAAAATTCTTTCTATTATATATCCTCTTACACTAGAGCCAAGTTTTAATTTGTTTACTTAAGAAAAGAATCATACATTTTCTAAGAATATTGCGGGGCTCATCTTGTACAAGCCATCCCTTTTGAAAGAATGCTTTTTAGTTTTTATGTCACGTTTTCCCTCTCCATCGCCGACTGACTTTTTAGCTGTCATGTAAGCCATATTGTGTACCAACTTCAGTTCCCCCCCCCCAGACAAGTTTTTAATGTCCTCGGATAATCGATCGATTTGTATGGCCCCCTCATAAATCGATTCTTAAGTAACTCTGAAGACTTTTCTGGGAAAGCTGTGAGATTTCTGCGATACTCAGTCAAATTCATGGGCGACCCCGGATATCTATTAAATTTATATCAGACCGCTTTGAGAGGGGTTGGGCTTCTGTCCAATGTTTCTCTTGATTTTTTCGTTAATCATTTACAACAGTGGATAGGGGTATCAATTATCTTACATCAATAATTTAAATATGTTTTTTGAATACATTTTCTCTAAGTTTATTTGATATTTATCATTTTCACAGCAAGAATATTTTGAGTTCTATTGATTATGCATACTGTTGTAAAAACTAATCGATTGATCCTTAAAAAATATTGAAATCAAAATATCACATGCAAAAGGCATAATTTTCTCTCAAGGGGAAAAATTGAGAAAATTCTTTTTCATTATATCAATATGCTTAGAATACGTAAATAAAGTAACAAATAATATCATGCTTTGCTTAAACGCAATTAAAAATAATGCTGGCTGCTATTAAGGAAGCTAATTTTTATAATGGCAGATTTGCAAATTGTTACCTAAAAATATGCAGAAATGCAAACCATCAGGACAATTCAAGAATTGTGAAATATGAATATAAATATTAAAATTACAAAATTACCCTTAATAATCAAAAAGAAACCCCAGAAAATAGAGAAAAATATTTAAATCAAAAGAGAAGTTCCCCAAGTTCATTTCAAAAAGAATACAATCACCTAGAAGGAAAAAAAAGTCTAAAACGTTAATCGAATATGTATATAATAAAACTGTTATATCTCTCTTTTTCTCTGAAGCAAATGCATGAAAAAAATTAGAATTTTATTTATAAATAGATCCAAGTTGCCTTTGAAATTTTTTATACATCAATATTTAAAATTCAACCTATATATTATAATGTTTCGGATAGCAATTTCAAACAAATTGCTGAAATAAAATAAAACAAAAATTTCAATGAGAAAATTTTCTTTAAATAAAGTTTTTCTACAAGAAGAAATATTTCCGTTCCTGCATTCAAAGCGCTTTTGAGCCTGTAAAAAACCTGTTGATCAATAAACTTTTGAAATATTTGTTTTTAATAATATAAAGAGGTATTAGTTCATTTATAATGAGAGTAAAACGCGTTCATATAAATCAGTTTAATTAACGTGGTGATATATATATAATAAGACGTTTATTAAAATTAACGTTGCACAATACAATTCAATTGACAAAAATCGGTCAAAAAACCAAATTTAACTTTTTTAGCCTAAATTATTTTTATACATTTTTCTATAACCTCACAAATTTTGAAAGCCTTAATTTTAATATACCCAGACTTATGATAACTTTTATATTCGTATTTGCACACATCCTAATAGTAAATAAAAACTTTAAACGGATTTATCTCAGAAAGAAAAAATAACTTGTTTGTATTCATTAAAAATGATAACGCTTTTTTCCTATCAATCCAAATGCTTTCTTTTTTCCCCCTAACTATTTCTTTTTATGCATGCAACAAAAGTTGGTTTGCATTTTTGAATCAAAGCAATACTTATCAGCTTAAAAATATATATAATTAAACTTATAACTTATACATATTTTGAGAAATTTTTAGGAAGCATTCATGAAAAATGTATTTTACGAATATCAATCTGTTATCACACAAAACCCATATCAACTTTTACTATACATAGTTTGAAGTATTTGAAAATCAAATTTTGGTGCGTGTGCGTCACTTATTTTAGGAGGAGTAGCATTTTAAAAACATTTAATAAATTTCAAAGTGTTTCCTTAAAATAATAAATGATTGATTTTTTGTGTGTTTCATTTTTTGAATAGAAAAACTGTTTTATACCTAATACATATTCATAGGGGGCAACCAAAATAATTCTAAAATCCAAACAAAGATTTTTATGTAAATCGTATCATCTCTTATTCATTAGTTCAAATAAATATCTAACAAACTAAAACATTCGTAATATGTGTGTAAGGATAATACTTCAATAACTTTTATAATAAGTTTGGTTTTTCAGCTTTCTTCAAGCAAGAAAACATAAATTTTTCCATTACTAAACTTTTTAAATGATTAAATCAATCTATCTCCAAAGAGCGCGTCGTTCTTTAATGAAATCCATTTAATCTCCCCCCTAACACCCTTGTCATTAATTCGCCTGTTGACTCAGAAAACTTTGAAGAACACCATGTGGGTTACTTAACGAAACTCTTTCAACTTCTCGCGGCGAGAGATCAATTTGTAATCCGAGTTTTTTTATTTAATTTCCAGAACCGCGATACATCACGCTTTAGATTTTTTTTTCTCACTCGTCTTTTGATTCTCATTCATCCACGTGTTTCTCTCCACATGGTAGGAGTTTTAAAAAAGAGAAATTTTCGGCTCAATTGGAACATTTTCTGTCTGTTCTTTTCCCAACTCGCTGTTTGTCGCAGCGGTCAATATTCACTGACGTCACTCATGACGTCAATGGACTTCTGTTCCCTCCCCCCTCCCTCTTCGTGATCTACCTCAACAGCAAGGGAGGGAAGGAAGTTTAAGCGTTTCGATACTTTTACACATTCCTTTCCACTTCCCATACCTCCTGCCGTTCACCTGTCTCTCCCGCTAGTTTTAGAAAACAACTTCCATTTTTAGGGGAGGTGGGGTAGACTTTTAGACAGGGGGAAACGAAACGGGAAACAACTTCATTTCCGGTAGATAAATAAGTTTGGAAAATATGACGGAATGTCATAACATTTCAATTACGAGATCTCATATTTTTGGAATCTGCGTCTGAGGAATACAGTTACCTCCCCTTATAAAGAAAAAGTGTCCCTTCCCTTAATGTTTACTCAAGCTTCTACAGTTATTCAATAAAGTTGGGAAGTTATTTCATATTTACTAATTGCTTCGAAAATTAGTTAAACTTTTAGTTTCTGAAAGGTGAAATATATGAACGAAATCTTGAGCAAGAATTCTTTTCATTATGCTGGAGTGTCGCGGGTTCGAGCCCTGGAGCCACTAAAGACTCGCCGATTAGAGAGGGGGCGATGCACGTTAAATCTGTCGAAGCTCAATGTCCTCTCATTGTATAGTGTGGTAGTTAGGAGAGGAAGGTGCTGCCTCAGTTGTCGTCCTCATCACTTGACAGAGGCTCATAATTTCGAGGCCCGTCCCCCAAAGCTTTCGTGCTACTTCATAGTGCGACGTTAGCCCCTTAATTCAGTGGCGTAACGTACACCCCCGCATCGAGGGAAGACCCAGGATGCTAGGGGGCCCACAAATTATGGTTTTGCAATCCTTTGTAATATCTAGCTTGGGGTCCAAAACCTGACTTTACGGGGGGGGGGAACTAATATTCTCCGCTACACCACTGTCTTAACCCGTCAATTTTTTTACCCAAAATATTTCAAAAAAAGGCACGTTTTTTTATTGTATATAATTAAACACTATACTTATATATAATAAAACAAGAAAATAGAAGAATTTTATTGTAATTTTAAAGCCTAAAGTTTTTACATTATTTTTTATTTTACAATAGTGGAACACAAAAAGTCCTTAATATTTTCTTTTTGTAAGTACACTCCGCATTTATTTGAAGAATTTTTTCTCATATCTTAGAAACATTTTATGTTAATACTTTATCAAAAGGTTGAGGATATAATGTATGTGTGTTCCCCTGAAGAATGATCCAAATCATTAGGAGACAGTTCTGAATCTGTACCCAAATATAATTTATCCTTTAACAAAACAAAACAAAAATTTTGTTGTTTGTGTTATCTTTTATTTCAAAAATCGCTGGTCTGAGTGCAAAATTATTAAAACACAATTTTAAGGGTCTAAATTCTTGCCTTCACCAAAGAAAAATCACTTCTTTTCACCACAAAGCAAATGACCGAGGGAAAGCGTTTCAGTACCTTATTGGAACTGTAACACCTTTTCAAAACACTAGCACTAAATCATATCACTATAAGAATTAAAACTAATCGTAAATTAAAGAAAGAAAATTTCAGCACTCGCACAGCGAAATATAGTAACTCTCGCTCACTCTCTCTTCATTATACATGCTTTTACAGGCCAGTTTGGGTTTATTACAAGTGGTTTTCACAGGTATCGTAATATAATGACTCACAACCCTTATCAGAATTGGTGTAACAAGCTTCAAAAAAGAGCAATCCTTTATGGTTTTTTGGAATTCAAATGCCTTCAAAAGATGCGCATTTTTATTTTAATCTTAGCATTTTTTCGTGTACAACGCGGACGAGATAGCTTATCATTTCGTGAAAATAAACAAAGGAGTGTAATTTTTAATGAACAAACATGTTTTTATAAGAAAGTATGTTGTTTTCAAAGTTTTCGTGGGAAAATATTGTGTTGTAAGGGTTTTTTCGTAGTATATCTCTCTGCCTGATTTTTTCCAGTCATTTTCTTCGAAGAAAAAAGAAAGGCGCAGATGACAAGAAAAAATAATCTATAAAAATAAAACTCTTCTTAGAAATAGTAAAACTGATTCGACAAAGAGAAGTAAAAAGTTTTTTTGACAAATTTATTGATACTGACATCGACTTTAACGTCTCAGTAGAAAGGAGTTGGCGTTTTGAAGCTTAACTGGACGTAAAAAAAGATTAATAAAAAAAGACAATTGCTGACATCTACCCCCAAAGTCTTCAATCGATCATACATATATAAATATAAATCTTGGGCCTCTGATAACTGGAATGGGGCAGTTTTCAATAATAAATTAAACTTTATTACCAGGATCTGTAAAGTATTGAATACGGGTTGTAAAACTGACATTTTAAAAAGGAGTCAAAATAACTCTCAAAAGTTTGTTTCGATGATTTTGCTGGTCTTGGAAATATATTCTCTATTTTATTTAATGCCAAAGACCAGAACTCACCGTTTTGGGGAATACATTTTCATAAAAATAAAATGTCTCAATGTCTAAGTACAGGTTCGCGAAGTTAACTCACACATCCGTTAATCGTAAACTTCATCCTTAAGTTTTTAAAAAATTGTATAAATATATACAGTGTATTTCGCTTTAACATATAAAGTTTAAGAAGTATTCAGTATTATAGCATAGAAATGAAATAGGGAACATACTTTATATATGAAGAATAATATGAATGCGTAATATAATAAAATATACTGCTTATGTTTATATATATGTAATGTTTCAAGTCAACAACAAGCTTTTTTAAAAATAGTTTTATTCAGCGAGCAATCGACACATCTTGCGCTGAGAGAAAGTGGACGCCAAGTGAGATTTTAATTGGGCTGACTACTTTTTTCCAGAACTGTTAAATAACTCTTTTTAGTTTATGTGTTCTACTTGAAAGTGAAGGATGGCGTATGGAGGCTATAAAAAATAATGATCTGGGATTAAAAGTGTTTTGTTTGGAATATCTGTTCTGAGAAATAATTGAATATTTAATTTAAGACTTGAAGATGTTACGGAAAATAAAAGTTAAATGGTAAATAGGAGATTTTATTTTAGATATACTTTAGTTTAGTACTTCTATTTTTTTAGTACTTTTCCCAAGATGTTAATGAATATTTTCTATATTTGCAATTTAAGGAAGAATATATATATATATATATAAATGGCAGGTCAAAAGTCATTTGGCCACTATGTTTATATGTATATATATATAGTTAAATAATTCTCTTCTAGAGAGAGAAATCAATGGAATACTAAAGATAAATGAAACTTAAAAAACAGATATTGGAATTTAAAAATATGGATGCTGCAATGTAAAAAACATTGCCAACTTTGGACGGCTCTTATATATAAAATAATTTATATAAAAGTGAGCTTTAGCCAGTTTTGTGGCTAGCCAACGTTCCCCCTTTGAGCGAAATCTTATTGAAATCATTGGATGGAATTCCTAAATCCATTAGAAGAAAAAAGTAACTTACCTAAAATTGCCTTAAAAAATGCATAGCCCGCGCTTAATCAGTGTATATTAAACAAGTTATTGCCAGATTCTGGGCCCAAATACAAATTCAAAGCATAGTATTATTGGCTGAATTGTAGCACTTAGCAAAAAGTATAAAATTATTAATGTAAAACAATTATTTAGTACGTGTATTAAGATGAATAACTACAGTTACTTGAGAAACTCTAGAAATATTTTGTATTTGTTTGTAAAATATTTCTATATTTTAAGGGTTAAAATAAACTAAAGGAAGAAATAATTTTAAATACAATTTGAATATGTAGGTAACTTTAAGTACTTATATCTAACTTGGAAAAATGAATATTTATGTTAAAATCTATGAGGTAAACTATTAATCTTTAAAAAGAATTCACTCCAAACAATTCAGAATCTCTCTCTCTCTCTCTCTCTCTCTCTCTCTATATATATATATATATATATATATATATATATGTGTGTGTGTGTGTGTGTGTGTGTGTGTGTGGTGTGTGTGTGTGTGTGTGTGTGTGTGTGTGTGTGTAAACATTGCATGAACGTTAGATTTGGATCACATTATTGGTCACGGTCACACCCTTATTCTTTTACAGTTATAAATTGATTTCAGCCCATAACTTTGATGGTGCGGTCTAAAGGAGCGCTTGCACCAAAATATGATAAAAAAATAACTGTAGTTGTTCCATTTCACTATAATTTAGCTCAAAAGCATTTTTTTTTCTGTCTCACATACAGCTAAACAGATCTTTAAAATTCGATTCTATTTAAATATTTAACTTTCAGAATAAAAAAAGAACTTCGAAAATTGCTGATGGAAAGAGGTTGCTAAGTCTACGACATCGTGTCGTGCAACAGATTTAATGATTTAAACTATCATTTCTACAGATATATCACGACAATTTTATGATTTTTTTTTATATTTTTAGAAAGAGATCATTATTTTTTGAGGTCAGAAAAATACTTGAACATTCTTCATCCAATACAGTAAATGAAATATGGCATAATTATTCACAGACATAAAAAATAAATATAGGAAAGAAAATCTTAATTCACAAAGTATTCTGTCAAGTTTTCAACTTTACTGAAAATTTTAAAAATTAATTAAAAATTTGTCATTGAAACTGATCATTAAACTAGAAATCGATAGGAATCTAATAAAATACTTATAATAAAATGGGGAATATTTTTTGTTGCCTCATTGGGTTGGTTTTAATTAACAGCTTTCACATGAGCTATTGGCGACGGACCTTATAATTTTGAACGAGATTGATGGGGAACCTGAGATAAACCCTCTTCCAGTTTTACCGCGCTTCCAAGTGATTTTGGATGCTTATTTTCACACAACGTGAAGCAGTTCCCAATATAAGCACGGCTTGTTTTGAGTGAAATCAAAGCTTGAACTCGTCACTCGTCACTCCAGAGCTTCATCGTTTGCCTGCAAAGCGCTTTACCATGAATATTAGATAAAAATAGAAAATAAACTTAAAACTCATTCATAGGGATAAATCCGAAAAGGCTTCCTGTTTGTTCTGTGATCATATTAATCATCTCTAAATAAACTGAATCACTGCTGCTTTTTAAAAATGGACTAAAGAGAATGTTTACGGTTTGAGATTGAAATTCACCAAATAAGTAATACCACGTTTTGAAAAAAAATGGGAAAAAAAGACTTATTTGTTGATTAAAATAAAAGCGAAATGATTTTTTTAAATAAAAAAAACCTACAATTGGTGCATGATATGAAACTATATATTGAATTTTTCTATTTTTGCATCTCTCTAAAATTATTGGATACTGAACGTTAATTCATAATTTTGGATCTGAGATGCCATCAGTTTTAAGTAACATCGCAAAATTATACAAATCGATTTTTTGTGATAGATATAATATATCTATAATACAATCAATAAATGAGAACGTTAAATGATCAGGTATACCCTCTCTTAGCTTCCACAGTACGCCACACCATAAGTCATATTTGAAACTTAAGTGGAAGCCGAAGATTCAACTTCTTCTAACAGTTGCATCATTATTTAAGAAATATGTAATTTGTCTTCTTATACTAAATTGTTATCGATAATTGTTTCAGTTATATACTTTAAATTTGATATGGGTTTTTAGGTTGAGAGATCATTCATTTAAATGGTTTTAAATGCTTTGTTACTCGAATATTTGATAACATTTAACGCTTACTTAAAATTTTGATAACCATTAAAGATTTTATATTTCCATCCTATTTTGCTGACAAATACGCAAACTATTCTTGAAACGCTTACAAATTTCTGACAGACGTGCAACATAAAATTCAACAACGTGAAATTCACTTAAAATTCGCTTGAAACACCCCTAGTTTTCAATAAGCATTTGCATACAATGCTTAAATATTTCGAAGTGTTTTGATAAAAATGAACCCTCTTCTTTATGCTATTTTTTATTTAAGAATGTCAATGACATTCTTAATGTTTCAATGACAGAAGTTAAAAGTTAAAAGTAGAATAGGAACTAGCTGCTTGCAAGTTAGTTTCAATCAAAGATGCTCTAGATCAGGGATAGCCAACCCAAATGAACTAGCGAGCCGCTTCAGAAAACATTATAGTCCCTCGGGTCGCATAAAAAAATATATATCTTTATATTAGATTCGGAGTGAAAATTTAAAATAGAATGATGTATTAAAATTGTTTTTATTGTTTTTCATAAATACAAACATAGATAACATAATGATAATAAGGCAATGTTCAAATATTTTTTTAAATTTATTTAATTAGTGAGGTATTTGTTTCTCAACTCTTTCACTTAGTTTTTGCATGCCGATCGCAAATGCGTGCATGTGCGCATCGTAATTGATGTTGCAGATTTTCGTCCGTTAAGTTTGAGCGTGATTTGTGTTTGTAATAAATTTCATTTAAAAAAAAAAGATTCGCAATAACAAAAGCAACATAATAAAATAGAAACAGAAATGTAATCTATTTGTCAAAAAAATAAAGAAATAAAATAAAATAAAATATTGCACAAAATAGTCGTATTTTGTAAACTTGTAATTAATCTCGCAGGCCGCAAAATTACTCAAAGCGGGCCACATGCGGTCCCCGGGCCAGGAGTTGGACACCCCTGCTATAGATCAAGGGTGCCAAACTCCAAGGTTGTCTTGGGCCAAATAAATTAGGTATAACTTAAGGTGGGCCTCAAAAAAATCCAAATTCATAGAAACATAGGTTTTTTTTTCCGAATAATGCTTTATAATAAACATATATAAAAGAAACAAGAAAAATTTATGTTTATGTCCTGACACTTGACATCTCTTCTTTGCTAATATCTTTTCTATTTCGGGAGATTTTCTATTTTTTCTATTTGATATTTTACTATACATTATTGTATGCTAATATATTGGCGAAAATGCTAGTTGTGGGACGCATACGGGCGGTGGGTAGCGAGTTTGAAACACTCCTGTTCTAGATCTTCACTAGAACTATCGGCGACGGACGGGATTTGACATGCCACGCCACGAGAAGGTTTTGTGGTTTACAAGAATTTTTAATACGTAGCAATCGGCATTATTGGACAAATGGCCTCCAGTTCAAACCTATTACTTGACTTGAACAGTGACGATTCTGACCGCTGGGCTACCTTTGCTTCTTAGGTGATTTAAGTAGTAACTTAGAAAGTTATGTTTTCAATTTTGAATTGCGCAAATTTCCTCCTTATAAGAGGAGTAGGAATTTTTCTGATATAAGTGTAATTGGATCTTAAATTTCTCACACACACATTCAGTCTGGTGAGGAAATTTAGACTGTAAAATATATCAGTTAAGGCATAAGCTGGAATATTTAAGAGTAGTTCATAATAAAGATCCTTTAAAACTGTTGCTTCTAATGCAGTGTTATTTAAACTAAGACATTTATAATGTTAACTTGATGATGCTTTCTAATAACTAATTTTCTAATGAAGTAAAATGTATATCTTTCTGTGATATACAGCTAGTAGATTGTTTATTAAAATCACGCTTTGAATCAGCGCGTGTGCTACTGGTGGCGGACCTCACAAATTTGAGCCACCACGACGTCGACGATGTCAATGCTGGCGCTCCCTTTTTCTATATTCATACATCACGCCAACGTAAGCACTTTGAACTTTGATAGATTTAACGTATATCAGCTCCTCTACATAGTGGCTGTTTAGTAGACAATGGATTCACGACAGAAGCAAAGTCAGTCATTAGTTTGTATAATCGTGACTTCGAACCGCACCTTTACCCCTTACCTTTTTGTACCAAAACATTTGACAAAGACACGTTTTTATCTTATAGACAAAGTGCATTGAAATCAATAAATAAATTAATCCACTGATTTTGTTATTTTTATATACAAGCGTAATCAGCTTTTATGTTATGTATTCGAAAAAATAAGGCGTTTTCTAGGCTTATATTTGATGTTTTTAGAGAAAAATATAAAGTATTCTTTAAATATATATTCCACATAAATTCTATGTATAATTTCTAAATATGGAAAATAATTTATATTGAAGGGAATCGTATTTTTGAAATATTTTTTCCCTATTGTCATTTCTGGGAAAGAAAAGAAATGCTTGAACAAAACAAATAGAGAAATCTTTTTAAAAGGAAAATATAAGCAGTCTGTTATGTTTACTGATTCCCATGTGTATGTTTTAGGTATAAACTAATCATTACCATAGAACATGTGCTTTTACATTCTAGACAATTATAGTTTTTATTGTTAACAAATATGTATGCAATCGGCAACAATAGACAAGATTTGCGAAAAGTAAAACATAAAGTCAACATACTTTTTTAATTTCATGACCATGTAAATATTTTTGGATTAATTTGAAACACAAATAAACGCTAAATGTAATGTACTTACTAAAAGTACTATGTTTGCTTACTAAAAATACGCAAACATAGGATTTATACTTAATTATTGTATATAAAGCATAAAAAACGAGCTAAACTTGTATTTATCTCGATTTTTACGGAAGGTTTATATAAGATTAATATTAATAAATAGTCATTATGAATGAGAATAGCTCAGTCTCTCAATGTGCATGCATAAATACGTGATCATGCGTAATCATTATGAGTAAATTATTCAAATGGCAATGTCTCGTAAACAAACAGTTATAGCCTTTTTATCCAGCTCCAAATCTTAATAAAACATACTAACTGGACGTTTATCTACATAATGTGCTTCAATACTTTGAATGCTAAGCAATTTATATTCTAATATGAAATTTCAACCCTTTTCAAGAACATGGTAAGTATATTTATTACCAACTTAGTTAAATTTTAAATGACCATGGGAAGCTATTTTCCCATCTATAATTTGAGTAGCTAGTACAACAATTGATAACTGAATTTTCATGTCGCAAGCCCAAAAAACGATCTGCAAATTTCCTGAGCACAAGAAAACTGTCCCAGATGACGTACGATCGATTAAAGTTTGGGACCATTACCCAACTTGTTAAAAAAAAGATATGGACGTCGTCATTTATGCTCTACTAAAGCACAAGAAAGCAAGATACGTTTGGATAGCTTGCAATGTCCCACTATGTGTATTGATCCTGTTTTCTAAAATTTCATGGAAAATAATTGTATAAATTGTTGAATTTTTCATTACAAAATGTATCTAATTTGTAATTACTTCATTATATTTTAGTATTTACAAATTATTTTTTAATATCATATAATGCAATGTAGAAAGAATTGGAGAAAACATAAGATGTCCTACCTTTAAATAGCTCACAGTGGGCGGTGGAAAACAAACTTCCCACCCAAAAGAAGTTGTCTTAAAAATCAAATTAATTTTAAGTAATTCGCTCAATGAATTTCTTTTTTATAAATCAATCTAAACATCTCAGAAATATTTTTAGATAACATTACTATAAAAACTGGCCCTATAAAGGGTTAAGCAACGTTATTATTAAAACAAAACCTTTTTATATACTGCAACGGAATGTATGTAACGGAATCGTTGAACTGAATTTTTACCCACTTTAAAGGGTCAGATTAATTCAAAAATTTTCTCACTCGTCCTGGACCGATTACAGTATAATAATTTAATAATGTTGTTCCATTGTTCTCGTCAGAATTACCAGGATTAACAATTTCCCATTTTCAGATCCCATCCATTTCCAGATTTGGCGACTAAAAAATTAATTTACAACTTTGTTCGATTAACTGTAAAAGGGTGTTTTTTAGTTTTTTTAACTATATTTTTAGTTGTTTTTGCTGTTGTACTAAGAATCATCATAATCAGGGGTGTAGCTACAGCCGCATCAGATGTATCAATGATACGGGGCTATAGTGGCGTGCTCCGCGTTGTGGGGATGCCAGGGCTCTAGGGGGCCCAAAGCTTGACTGACGACAAGTACGTGAGCCCCAAAACCGGACTTTGCAGGAACATTATTCGTTACGCCACTGTGGGGCCCCAAGCTACAGGGGCCCCAACACGTGTAACTACAGTTCTGATAACAGGGCCCCGAAGGAATTTTGATATAGGGACTCCTCAGATGTGTCCATAATAATAAAGTGTGTTAAAATATGATAGTTTAATTATAAGCACAAAAATCATGTATACATATTCCTCTGCTTTCTGTACGCGTAGAGTTCTAGACGCTACGTGCTACGAAATATCTAAGCATACTGAATTGTATTCATATCTTGGTATAGCTAGATCTTACATTCTCGCTTTTTGCATTTGCCGAAGTGACATATTTTATTGCATCAGCGATGACGTTTTCCTCCCCTAGTGAGAATGTATTGCACACGACCCAGATTCTTTAAATGCTGAATCATTTTGCTAATATCAAAAGACGCAAATCGAGTTCTTGAACTACTCAATACTTAGAAAAATTTGTTGTCATAACAAACACACAAAAATTACACAATAAAACTTTTCATGTCAGTATCATTTCATTTTCTTATCTGATGTAATCCGACTAAAAGTTCACATGTTGTTTTCATTATTTATGTAAATAACAAGGTAGAATGAGTCCTTTGTTGCTATTTTAAAGGGGGGGAGGGAAATGTTTATAGCTTTTTCTATTGTTTTTTTAAATAATACATTTCATATATCATATATTTGTTTATATATTATTTGTATGATTTTTCTATTTAGTATGGAGAATTTTGTTTTGGAAAAACTTTCAAAAAGTATTAGTAGACTTTGAACTGATTTACATTTTTGTTAATTGGCTTATTTTTTAAAGAAACAAATACTGAGTAACCTAAGAGAAATGAAACGAAATCGAACAGCTAAAATTTTATTTAAATTTTAAAATGAATCCATGTGTTATTGAACAAATATAACCCAGCTCACTTTTAACTGCGTATAAATAAATGTAAGTATACGAAAAATATTTTTCTTCGGGAGTTTTAAGGTGATTTTATAATTTATTGGTTTTTGAAGAAAAATCAAAATAAACCGAAAAAATCCTAAACGGTTCATTTGTTTAAAAATTAATGAAACAGAAAAGGAGCTAAGTAAAGTATTTAGCCAAACTCTAATTAATTAAACAAACATAGACTAAGAGTTTTTTTTTATCTCTGTAACTGTATTAAAAATATAATAGAGAGTGAAATTCTTGATTTTGATGAAATAAACAAATACCAAAATTACACATTACTTTTTTTTATTATTATAATAAAAACTTAATAAAAAAAAACACAAAATAATTTCTTGTTTTGAATATTTTCAAATTATTCTCTTTTTAATTAATAATGTGGAATTTCTTAAAACTGTAATTGTTGTAATGAAGCAAAAGTGTGTGTGTGTGTGTGTGTGTGTGATTAGATACACAAAGATTTTAATGCTTGAAAATTTTAAAAACAATAAAATTAGGAAATAGCAAATTATCTTCAACTATTTTGACTGAGCTCTCGGCATCGTGCGTCACACACGCTCGACTTTTTTTTTTCGTTCTTTCGATTGGTGTCATATATGCGTAAAAGATAAAAATTACATCGTTTAAAAACTTAATTTTGTATTTTCTACAATTTCGATTTCTTTTGTAATTGTTGCATGCCAAAATAATGATACATTTTCACACGCAACGTGATGTATTCGAACTTACAATAGTAAAAACCATAAAAAAAACTATTCAAGAATATTTTTATATGTGTAACCAAATTTTGCTTTTGACAAAGTAAGCAATAAAATATAATCTTCAATAAATTATTTAAATGTGTTTTTATGTCTGATTTCGAAGGAAAACTGTACATCTGTTTTCACGGTAAATCCATTTTCCAAAACATTTTTTATGTACTTTTAATAATTATTTTTATGCCAATATTTATCACCTATACTAAAAGGCTGTAGATTTGATAAATATTTGTCAAATATACAGTATATATTTTTAAAAGTTTAAACCTTAGTGATGCTCGGGGGAGAAAACTAGAAGATCAGTGTTCGATGCATCAAACGTACAACAACTAGTAATGAAAGCTGAAAACTGCTTAATGACAAAAAAAATATTTTCTTTTTTGAATACATAATAGAAGATATATATTAGTTTTCAGCATTAAAATATACCTTTTCTTACACGAAATTCGGAAAATATCCTACCAAGAAATGATTAAACAAATAATAGTTGTAAGAACTATTTAAATTATAAAAACAAAGTACTATTGGAAAAAAAATTGCTTAATAACACAAATTATCTTTAAAACATTAATTCAAATGATGGCTATATTACTGCCAAAACTTAGTTTCTTAGAAAAAAAGTATTTCATAAATTTTCCACAAATTAAGGCTGATTCTCTTCCAATGTAAATCTAACCTCATAAAGTTTTCAGTAAACTTCACATAGCTTGACCTGGATAAAAAAAACTTTAACTGAGAAAAAAATTTATAAAAATAAAGTTGAAATCGCTGTTAAATACTCTAAATTAAATAATGCATGAACTAATTATTAATAATCAATGGTCATTTAGTTATTTTCGTTCTTCACAGGGATAAAGAAATTTTCCGAAAGACTAGCAAATCATACTTGCTCATGAACATTCGGAGGGAATTTAAAAGAAAATGGTTGATTGAGAATAGAAAATGTAGAAGTTGCTTTTTACACATAAGACGTCATTCCGGAAGTATAAACGCATTTGTTGAGAAATAGGTTTATATATTATTTAATTTACTATTTCTATGTATTTGCTCGCCCACTTGGTAAGAAATATTGAGAACACTTTTTATAACGTGAAGATCGTTTTGGGCTGCATAGTAGATCAGCACGTTGGACATAGATATCACAGCCTTATTATTTATGAATGTAACAATGAATTATTTGGAACGTATACCAGAAATATGCTTTAGATATGTGTGCTTTAGTTGTAAGGCACCCATATGAAGAATCGATGGCAAAGAAGCGAAAGTTATCTTCTAAGTTTTCTCAGCATATTGCTGCATTTTCTTATGAATATTTGATAAGTATCTATACATTTCGAAATACTGTTCACTAATTTTATGGCTTGTTTGTGAGCGTATTTTTTATTGACACATTATACACGTTTTTTCTTCTTCTTGCTTTTTAATATTTTGGTAGCTTTACCTCGCGGTACCTCCTCTTCGAGTTGGTTGAGGTGGAGATCTTGCTGATCGTTGATGTTCTCTGGGATCCGAACGCAGTAGTGATTGAGAAACCATTAAATCAAACTCGAAAGAAAAAACAACTGTTGTTCACAATAAACCACTTTTATTAATTTAAGCGTTAAAGCTAAGTGAGCGATTTCTGGACAAGACAAAATGAATAATAAGAAATGACGGGTGCTTATCGGAAATGAGATGCAACCTCTGAACCCGCCAGAGAAAAATTTACTTTACCTTCTAATAACTAAAAAAACTATGAGATTCCAGGTGATAAGTCAAGAATAAGCGACTACAATTTAGGTCGTACTATCGAGGCAATATTTTCCACATAATAGTTATGCTCTATTTCACTTATAAGCTATTTAGTAGTGATGCTTATTTGCGGCATTGAGTTGCTTTTTCTCAAAGTGCCAATTTGGCTGGATGGAGAAAATTCCGAATTAGAGAGGATGGACCTCGGGAATAGCCCATTGTTAGAAAGTACAAGGGCATGTGACCTTTTGATTTTTGTATACACTAAAATATTTCACTTTTAAAGTATCCAACTACCCTAAAACTGTGAATTTTGCCAGAAATTGACAAATTTGTTTTATGATTTTATTTTATGGGCCATCTTATTAGTTTTATAAAAATACCAAGTTTATCGTTTTCCGTTTACTAGAACAAAAACTACAAGTGTTTTAGTAAAAGCAGATGCCATTACTTTAAGCAAGATGTCATACTTTAAAACGCGTTTTACTCGAAATGTGATTTTTTGAAAATAATCAAACGGGGTCAGCGATTGCTAAAAAAGTTTTGAACATAATTAACTGAAATTTTTTCTGTAAGTTTTGTATAATAGTAGAATTGTTTTAAACTTCAGATTTATCAATCACTGTTTTATTACAAAATTTACAGTCCCTTATCTATATATAAAAAGGAGAAAAGCGACTCACTCACTGACTGAGTGACTGACTAATCACGAAATCTCTGGAACTATTCAACCTACAGACTTGAAATTTGGTAGACATGTTCCTTTGATAGAGTAGACATCAGCTAAGAAAGGATTTTCCGAAATTCGAAACGCAAGGGGCGTTACGGGGGGTTAAGGGCTTTAATAATAATTGTTTCCATGTTTAAACTACTTGATGTACAATCTTGAAATTGGGTAAGCGGATTCCTTTCAGAGAGTAGAGATCCGCTACAAAATGAGTTTGCTGAAAATTGACCCGCAAGTGGCGTTGTAGGGGCTTAGGGGGTGTTATAGATAATTATTTCCATTTTTAAACTATTTGACGCACTGTCTTTAAATTTGATATATAGATTCCTTTCGTAGAATCATGATCAGTTACAAAACGGGTTTTGTGAAAACAGACTTCTAAGTGGCGTTGCGGGGGATTAAGGGGCGTAATAGATAAATATATCCGTTTTTAAACTACTTCACCTACCTGCTTGAAAATTGGTAGGTAAGTTTCTTTCCTGGAGTAAATATCCGCTACAAAATGGGTTTTGGGAAAATTGACCCCCAAGGGGTGTTGCGGGGGCGGGGGGTTTAAGGGGCTTTATAAATTCCTATTTTTAAGTTATTAGACGTACAGTCTTGAAACTTAGTAAGCAGATTCCTCTCATAGGGTAGAGATACGCTAAAAATGGGTTTCGTGAAAATTGCCCCCAAGTGGCGTTCAGGGGGCTTAAGGGGCATTATAGATAATTATTTCCATTTTTAAACTATTAGACGCACAGTCTTTATATTTGATAAAAAGATTTCTTTCATAGAGTAGAGATCAGCTATAAGAAGGTTTTGTGAAAACAGACCTCTAAGTGGCGTTGCAGGGGAATAAGTGGCGTAAGAGATAAATATTTTCGTTTTTAAACTATTTGACCTACCTGCTTGAAAATTGGTAGAAATGTTTCTTTCATGGAGTAAATATCCGCTACAAAACGGGTTTGGAGAAAATTGACCCCCAAGGGGTGTTGCGGGGCAGGGCAGATATAAATAATTATTTCTTTTTTTAAACTATTAGACTCACAGTCTTGAAATTTGGTTAGCAGATTCCTCTCATAGGATAGAAATACACTGCAAAATGTGTTTTGTGAAAATCGACTCCTAGGTGGTGTTGCGGGGGTTCAAGGGGCGTTATTGATAATTTTTTTGCATTTTTAATTAATTGGACGCACAGTCTTCAAATTTTGCTAAACAGATTCCTTTCATAGAGTGCAATTCCCCTACAAAATGAGTTTTGTAAAAACAGACCCAGAAGTGGCGTTGCGGGGGCTCAAGTGGCGTTATAGACAATTATCCCCATTTTTAAACTGTTAGACGTACAGTCTTGAAATTTGATAAGCAGATTCCTTTCGTAAAGTAGAGAACCGCTACAAAATGGGTTTCGCGAATATCATCTACTAAGTTTAATTTCGGGAGATTAAGAGGCGTAATCGATAAATATTTCCATTTTTAAACTACTTGATCATCCTGCTTGAAAATTGGTAGGCATGTTCCTTTCATGAAATAGAGTTCCTCTAACAAAGAGTAAAATGAAAATTGACCCTAAAGATGTTTGCGAGGGGTCAAGAGGAGTTACAGAAAAAAATTCCTGTTTTTAATTGTTAGACCCATATACTTGAAATTTGTTAAGCATGTTTCATTTGTTGAATAGGGATCCACTAAGAATAAATTTTAAGCAAATCAAGTTCTGGGGGGTTGCAGGGGGTTACTGGGACGTATTGACAAAAAAAATTACTTTTTTCGAGCTACAAGGACTATAATAATGAAATTTGGTTTGTATTTTTCTTTTGTTGAATTGAAATCCGCTTAGAGCAGTAATTTTGGAAAACGGCTCTCAACGGGATTACGGGGATATTTATAGTAAAACTTTTGCTTTTTTCTGTTAGATTTAGACTTGAAATTTGGCTTGCATGTTCAATTTACGGAGTAGAGATCCACCGAAAATTGGTTTTGCGGGAATCCACTTGGTTTTTGAAACACGAAAGAGCAAACATCATTCTACGCTTCAATTTTAGAGATTTTTAGAAAATACAAATTAGATGAGTTCTGCCCTTTTTTTTTATCAACAGGTGCAGTTACAGGTATAAGTATATTTTTCAATTCAATCGAATTCTTAATGCTAGGACTTAGATATCAATAATTTATACATATATATAAGCAGTAAAAATTTATAAAACATCATGAAATACCCAGCGAAGCGGGCGGGTAACAGCTAGTGTGAATATAATCACTGTCTTTTTAAGCATTTTCATATAGTTACCAAGATAAAGTGCTCTAGTTTTTGTAAAAAAGAAAATATCTCTTATCCTGAAGGTCATTTCAAAATTGAATAATATTGCAACGCATTAGATTGAAAAAATTGAAAATTTGTTCATAAACCTTTGGTGCAGAAGGGGCCGCGTTTATGCTATTTTTTGTCAATTTTTACCTATTTTTTCCCATTTTAGGAAAATAATTTCTTTTCTCTTCTTAATTTTAGCACATTTTTCTTAAAATGCACTATACAAATCTAAAAATAACAACAACAAAAAAATCCCCATATCTCCTTTTTTTAAAAAGAAAAGTTTTCGCAACCAGTCGGATACCTTAAAATAATATTTTCAAAACCGCAGAGAGAGACGATGTAAATTGTTTGGGAACATTTCTCTCTATATGTATTCACAAATGTTTATCATACTTTTATTTTGTTACTTTTTTATAACACAATCAAGAGCATGTGAATTTTCTAAGAGATTTTTAATGTTTTTAAGCAATTGCTTATCAAGATACACTGTTCTTTAACTTTTCTTGGTGTATTTTAGTACATAAAGTATTATTTTATGCAAGAACTTTTCACCTTTGATTTTATGAGCTTTGTATCATATGCGAAAAAATATAACTATCATTCAAAAGCAGTTTAGATATTTTAATGATTCACATTTTTTTCAGTGGGTAGTCAGTTAACCCTTTCAGCCTACTGAGTAGCCAAGTAACATTGGGAGTTTTTATATAGTTAGTACTTATAGTCAGACAGTAATTCAAAATTTTAAATAAATAGATAAAAATGATAATAAAAATATATAAATTTAATTTTAAAAAATATAAATTCCTCCAAAAATGAGCCATTTTCAGAGCCTCTTTAAAATGTAAGCAGTTTAAGTATACATCAAACAACAAGTTCATATATTTTTATTTATGTTAGGACATAAATTTTACTGCAATTACAATTATTGTTCAGCATTTTAGACTTTCCTTTTTTTTTTCTTCAATATCCTTACTTTAAAATTTTTTCTTATATTTTAACTCCAGGAATTTGAAGGAAATGCAGGAAAAGTATAATCTTATCTAAAGTTGAGTGTGTGTAATTACGTAAGAAAAGCTTAAAACTATGATAAGTACTAATTCGATCTTTCGTTCTCTAAAATCTGAATTAACATTTTAATACACATCAATGTTATTTTACTTTACTTCCTATATTTAAAATATTCCCATAATGAAAAAAACCTCAATTAATTTTTAATATCTATATCGATAAACAACACAATAACAGTGGCGTACACAAAGGTGGAGTCCGACCCTTGGTTACGCCACTGAGAGGTTTTCAGTTTTTAGCTTATATATTGCGTCTCTCACGTCCTGCGCTCTCTCACGTCCCCGTATTTTTTAAAATGTAAAACCTTCCCCCAAAAGTATTCTTTTATGTGAGCGCCACTGCAAGACAATAAAAGGTTTTGAAACAATATACACTACAGAAAACTACTTGATACTTAAAACTATCCATCAAACACCCTTTTAAATTATGTATTTTTAAGAATTATATTTTCCTGAGAGAGAAATTGTATATCACATCAAAATATTATAAATGACTTCATTATAATTTTAAATTGTTCAGTATTAGTCCCAGATGTAACATTAAAATAAGATTTATTCAATATATATATATATATATACTCTCCTCATTTTTAACTTAATATAGCTTTACATCGCATTTGTATTATTTAAAATATTTGGAGGACTTTAGACTGTTCTATTTTTTTTTAACTCAATTTTCACTTGGCTGTGAAAATCATTTCAATGGATTATATAAAAAATAAATTCGACGTAGCTATAAGGTGGAAGTTATATTTTTTGAGTATTTTGCCAGTAAAACTTTACAGCCGGATTAATAGTTTTTAAGGAAGTATTTGTGTGTATGTGTTATAGGATACACACGCACACACAAGACAATGATTAAGTAAAAAACATTGAAACAACTCTGATATACTTTTTAATTAAATTCCAAAAAAAACTTGTATATTCATTAATAATTTAATTGTTGTTGTTGTTGTCGTTTCCTTCCCTGCGGGAAGGAATGAAAGTTGTCATTGCCTGTGAGACAGGTTGGACTTCTTAACGATAGATGGCGACACCACCTATCTCCACCTCCACAATTTTGGCATGGAACTGAAGGGTTATATTCTCCAGCCCCTTGCACTCGTGGTTTCTGCTGCGACTTCCCACAAGACTTTCGGACCCACTGATTTAACGAGCACGTACTCCGTCTCTACTCGGTGGTATTTAATAGCATCGGGCATCGAACCCAGGCCCTCAGGTCTAGAGTCCGATGCTCTAACCACTAGGCTACCCACGGCCCTAATAATTTAACTGTGAGTGAAATATACAGGGTTCCCTTGGGATCATTGGAACAAACTTTAAGAGAAGGTATGGGACATAACAAGGATTCAGATTTGCATTGCACCCCTTGGTCTGAAACGTCTTCGTTCTGCACTAGGTGGTGGTGTTCGCAAAAGCATTTAAGGAAACTGGCATGTATTACTGCAGTCATTTGAGTTTTCATTGCCCGCAGAGGAGTACGGGGCTTTTTACAAACACCGATCTTGAATATGCATCCGATTTATGGATTGGCAGAAGGAAAAACATGAGCAGAAGGATTGTATCCGGAAAGGTACCCATAGAGAGATGCACTGGACCTCCTGATATTTGCTAATTTGCTTCATAAATTGTTTGAATATAGATCATTTCGAGGTATTATGCACAGTGAGGGCGAGCCACGGTATCCAACACATTTTATTCCACGCATGGGACAAAATGAATTGGATACCGATTGAAAGAATCTGCGTAACATGTTGGTAGTTTGAGTCACTCGTGGCACGCCCTCAATATTTGCCTCTTACCTCATAATGATGCATATTCATACAAATCGTGTTACAAATTAGCTAACGTCTGGATGTCTGGTGCATATCTCTGTGGGTACCTTTAGTGATACAATCCTTCTGCTGTGCTCGTGCTTTTCCTTCTGCCAATCCGTAAATCAAGAGAACGAGCTGCCAAGGCAGAATTGCAATTTAGTGGTCACCATTGCTTCGGTTACCCAAAAAATTATTATGTATTGTGTGCCATGTGTGAGAGCTCATATTTCTTATTGAAACTTGACCGCAGTCTGGCGTTGAATGCCTGGGATGGCGTCAAGCTTCAAAACTTTTAGAGACACAGTAGTGACTATTAAGTGTCCTGGAAATATGTATTAAGAGCTATGGAAAGTAAATACAATGATACTTCAACCATAACATCATAGGAAGTATCGGTATGAAGATGAATAAAGCAAGAGTCTTGCAATCTTTTGCCGGACTCAGTAACAACCATCGTAATATTGTAAGCAGAATCATTCGTTTTTTTTCCCTTCCTTTATCTTACGTTTAGTTCACAGATATGCATTTGTAGCTGCCATCTACATGATGCACTTGTTTAATTGTAAATTAACGAGTGTTAGTGCAGCTTAAGAAAACAGATCTTTACATCAAACAAACCAACAAATATAGCTAGATGCCAAATGTGAGATGAATACCGAAACTCATGCGTTTCACCTACAAAGGTGAATAAAAATTGAACAGAAATTTTCAAGCTACGAATGATTGCGACATGCTAAGAGAGTGGCTCATTGATATATATTCGGATGTGTTGTTAAGAGTTGCAGAAGACCCTGTTTCCGTTCAAAAACACTTTTTCGAGTTAGAAGCATAATGAGAGAGAAGGAAGGGCTTTCCATAATGGAGCAACACATATTTATAAAATTTTTGACTAGTGAAAATGTAAAACTAAATGAGATTTTATGCCGGCTGTCAGAACAATTTAAAGGTAAGATACTATTGAAGATCCAAATATGCATCAGTGGGACCAATGGTTTGCAAAAGAACGAGAAAAAGTGAAAAATATAATGCTTGAGTATCGTCTATTCACCAGCAGCATATCCCTTCTGTTCGAGACCTAATTAAATGAAACCGAGACTTGACGGATTACTGAAATTGCGTTTGCAGCTGGGATTTCATATGAAGATGTCCAAGTAATCATTAGGAGAAACTCCGGGATTCACAAAGTATCAGCAAGATGAGTATCGCGCCTGTGAATTGCTGAAACAGAAAGCGTTTTTTTTAGGTGTGTGAGCTACTTTTGGTACGCTATCCCAAGAGGGCGACATGAATTTTCGTCACATATAGTGTCCTGCGACTAATGCTGGGTTATACACTATACTCCGGAATCCAAACAGCCCAGTATGCAGTGGAGAACAACCACTGTCAAAATAAAAATAAGATTTTTTGCAAGAAAGGTGCTTGCTATCGTTTTCTGGGATTTTCATAGAATCCTGCATGTTGATTTCCTGCATAATAGATTCCAAATCAGTATTATGTATTATTGTCAACTCTTAGAACAAGTAAAACTTGATTATTGGTGGTAAAAAAAACCTTCGTATAAGAAATAGAATTTTACTGCATGGCAATGTTTGACCCTTACGGCATCTTTAACAAATCGAACACTAGAGAAAATTCACTGAATCAGAAAGTCCACCTTACAATCCTGATTTGTCACCATACGATTTTCATCCCAAATGCATTGCTGAAAGAAGCCAAGAAGGGTAGAAAATTGATTATGAGAAGTACACAGGCATTTGTACTCCAGTGCATCATGTTTTAATGATGGTAGCATAAAGAAGTTGCTTAAACATTGCTGTTTGACAGTGACATAAAAAGTTGTCTTGGGAAAAATGTATCAGTTATTCAGGAGTGGGGGGGAAATAAATTTATGTTTTCTTTTTGAACCTAAGCAAAATTTTAAACTGAAAATTTTGGTTTATTATTCATTTTCGCAATTTAAATGCCTTTAACTAAAGAAAGCACTGGGAAGAATGTATAAAGACGTTCAAGTCTATATCTTGAAAAAATTGAATCCGAGTTTTACCCGTTATTCTGTGACATTAATTGTATACAAAAGTGCATTTTTAGTATTGTCTTTCTAAATTCCATGAACATCATGTTATCTCGTTTTACTAATTTTCTGTTAAAAATATTTCTAGTAATCGTCCAATTACTGTGTTGAGAAAATATTTTTTCAGGTTTATTTATTTTTGTATAAACACACATTTCAGAAGTTTCCTTATAGTTTTTCTTTTTCCTATTTTAAATTTGAATGCAATTCTTTGAAGCTAAATAATGGAAATTGTACTTTAAGTATCATAGAAAAATATTTTATTTATCTAAAGAAAACTGAGAAGCAGTAAAAGGAAAAAATAAGTAATGAAAACCCCTCTTTTTTATGTGAAAAGCGAGTGATTTTTATCATATGAAGAACAATCATTCCAAGTCTGATACCCAACAAAACGTAATAATTTGTTATGCATACACGAATCTTCTGTGATTTAGGAACATTTTTCATCTGACTTCTTTACTTGAGTAAGTTCAGAGTGCAAATCTTGCCACTTCCTTGTCTCGACACAGCTTTGATTTTATGATATTTGGCTCACTACAGTAATCGCAATAATGACTACGTTTTTATACTTTTCCTCAAAACTTTGTAAAATGAGCAATAATTTTAAATGTTAATACAAGCCTTTCTAATCTTGTAGATTCTCATCATTTCTATTCTGAAAAAATAATTGAAAATGAAATGCTTTTTTTAAATACATTAGCCGTGAGATCATTCGTGATGAACTTTACGTCTAAGGATATTTTGTACTTGCATAGTTCTTAATGGGGACTTCAAAGCATTGATAGCACTTTTATATTTATTTTTATTTGGCGTTGATTTAAATTGTGTAAGGGATTTTTCTAATATATTTGATGCGCTTCGAAGTAAAAATACTTTTTTTGACGAAGTAAACACCAAACGAAAATCTTCACTGTCTTAAATTCTTCGCTTCTGAGTTTTACACAAATTTTAAAAATAGTGCAGAAAATAACGGCTTTAACAACTCCTATCAGAGTAATTACTGCCACAAATAGTTTTTTTTAAAATTTATTCTTTTTTGTTGTTGTTGTTGCTTTTACACAAGAGAAAATCTGGAGAGAAAAAATAAGACTAACCTTGTTTTTAAGGCTTTTATTGTTCTGTTAATTTTCTAGAAATTTTAATCTTCAAGCAGTGAACTTGTGTTTTAACAAATAACGCCCACGTGCAAGGGATTGGAATTTTTATGAAATTGGAGGAGTTAGCGCAAGGTAAAATGTTTTGTTTTAAGGAATGTAGTATAATTCTCGGGAAATAGCTGCAAAAGATTAAGCAGTTCTAAGGCTATTGTATGAATTATTTTTTTTTTAAAAAGGAGTGATAATTACGCAAAATTGAAGAGAGCAGATTATGTCCATCTGCATTGACTCCTCGTCAAAGAGCCATTGTCAATTAAGCAACTCGTAAAAACATTTCTTGTTCACAAATTGTAACTGATTAGAACCTCTCATGAATCAGCCGAATTCTGCATAATACTCTATCAAAACAAACACACGTAAAATGCAATAAAATTGCATCCCAATCACCTCTAACTAAAAATCATCAGTGCCATAAAATTCTTCCTGTAGATGAAAAAAAAGTTTAATAATTTCTAGGGATTAGACTGGTTTAGATATTACTAGCATGGCATCCTGTGTTAATCATATCCATGTCCTTGAAACAAAAATATGGTGAAGGATCTGTCAGGATTTGGGGCGATTTTGCTAATAATGGAACGACAGTAGTTACTTATTTGAAGGCAAAAACGACTTGCTGTAACTGCCTTCTTTGGCAATGGTCTGGTACCACTGCCGCACTGCCTTGTCATACTTCTGTGAGACGAGAAAATTTCTCAAAATGATTTCCCAGGCAGAAATAACAGAACGGATATTGTCAATTCTCTACTGATCTTTTTATTTATATTCTACTTAACGTGTGCTGGAAAGTTTCTCTTTTCACATCATTTGTTTCATTCAGTGAGGTGTGCCTATCCTGAAATTTGGATAATTTTCTGGCCACTCCTTTTGACATTTCATTTGTAATGCCTTTTAGTGTATCATTCAGATTACAAATACCTCCATTATTTTTTGCGAGGGCCACCTTTTTATCTGTAATTTAAGCATAAGATTAAAGAAGAAATAATTAGGTGCAAATAGGATAAGGAAGAAGAGAGTTAAAAGTAAGCAAAAATCACCGAAGGGCATTCTCTCTCAAGGGTGCTTCACCTCTGTTCATTAACGATAGTGGGGGAGAGAAGAAAATTTACTCTTTTGTACCTCAGGATCATAAAATCTACTTATCTAATGACGACAAGTTCTTGAGGTTTTAAATATGAGTTGAAATTTTACACAGGAACTAAATTGTAAACTTTATAAATCATATAGAGCAATTTAACTATACAAATGAAAGGAATTGCATTCAATTTTAATGGCTTAAAAAGTTAGAAATATTCTTTTAAAAAAATTACACAATAATGTAAGTTTTTACAACAAAATTATTGTACTGATCGGACAAGATTGGTGATTTTAACCTTTTGATAGAGATCTAACCTACACAACGGGTTAAAGGAGGATTTCGTAATTTTGAAACAAGATCAGGTGGCAAAGATAATGCTGAATAAATACCTCCTTTTTGAAGGTGCTTGTGTCAAATAAGAACTTTGAGGGCTAAGAAGTAACATATAAACTCATGTCCAAAATTAAGGTCATAAACACAAAATCTGAGAAAACAGATGAACTATTCACTGTGTTGCCACGAAATTTGGCATAGAGGCGAATTACCTTGTGAGAAAGAATATAGCAATATAACCATATCGAAGACTTAAATTTTGAATTATGTGATACAGGATATATTAAACAGTGTGAAATCATGAGCCAGAGATAAAGAATTTAACTCAAGAAAAGTCTGTTTAATTTGGACTGTAAACCGTGCTCCGGCATACATGCCTCATAACGAGTTTTCACATTGTTTATGAGGGTATCAATAAATATTTGTGGCAACAAAGCCCTTTCTTCCAAAACGTGATTTTTAACTTCTGGGTGATAGGGGTCCTGAAAAGATGTCTACTCTGAGAAATAGCATTTCCTAGACCACCTCAAATATTTTCAATAGGATTGAGATCCGCAGACCACGAAGATCAATCTACACAGCGAATATCCATTCCTTCATGAAATTCATCAACACTGTGAGTTCTGTGTCGCCAGGTATTTTGGTCCATAAAAATGTAGTCTGGGCCCATAGCACCCAGAAGAACCTCACATATGCTTACTTACTTACTCAGGAAAATCGAGCTCACCCAAATGGCTTCGAGCTTCGTGCTGACACTCCGAGAAGTTACTTTTTATTTGTATACTAAACAAAATACATATAAAAAGGTCCCAAATAATGGACCCACACCAAAATTCTTGAGAATTGGGGGGGGGGGTTGAATACAGTAAAAGTACTTTACAATTACAATGCAAATACAAAAAAAACCAGGCTCAAACATGAACACACCCGCAGGGACTGGGTTCGAATCCCGGAGAAGGCATGGATGTTTGTGTTGTAATCCTTTCTTCTGTCTGTGTTGTTTACCCCCGTGTTATACGTTCGGTGGTGCACGGGGTTTATAAATGTTAAAAAAAAAAAAAAAAAAACATGAACACACACAAATGCTATCTTCTAATGAGAAGGAAAGACTTTGAAAAAGAAAAAGGATACGTGGGGAAACCACTCCTAAAAGGAATTGTGAAATTAGGGAGATGAGGAATGTTAGAGAGATAAAGAGGAAGAAGGTTCAAACATTTTTTTCTATTAAATTTTTTGAAAGACAGCAAAAGGACCGGTTCCTGCGCGGCAACAGATGCGAGACCCTCATAAAGGAAGGGTGGGGTGGCTAGTTAAGAAACCGGTGACAAAAGGGGAAGAGGCGCCTCATCCACTTCACTCCCTTCCCCAATACATTTGCATCCCAAGGCAAAGGAAACAACAGCCGGGAAGGAATGCAAGCCAGACTTCATTAACAGCAGAGGGAAGGGGTGAGTAAACACCGGTCATAACACGGAAACCAGCAAAAAGTTGAAAGAAAATCAAACTTAGTTTAAAAGGAAAAAAAGTTGTAAAAAAGAATAGCAAGACCCTAAGGCGAAGAAACTGATAAAGGGAGGGGAAAGGAAAATTTAAGATAACCTATCATATTTAGATTTCGAAATAGCAAAGCAAGAAATTAATTTATTGTGGATAGTGCAATTATTTATAACATAGTTAACCTAAGGAGAGAGCTATTCACGAGTGGGATTAACAAGGTGAAAGGACAATGGAATACGTAATGGTCGAGGCATCCCTGGGTGACCCACATAACCAATTTGGAGAGGAAAGGAGATTGAACCTGTACAAGTAAGCGGGGTTAGAAAATGGACCAGATGTATAGAGATGGAAAGAATGTTAAAGTTTGGATTATCAAAAAAGCGCTTGTAACCATTAATCCCTCCAGGCTCTCATCCCTATAGTAATCTCTAAGGATTCCTTTGCACCAAATCTGTCAATTTTTGTTACGTAGGAGGAATGAAAGCGAGCTCCATTTTCTCTCCAGATGAAGACTCTACAAAAGTCACTTTGCCTAGTGAATCTCGACTCATCACTGAAAAGAACATGCTCCAATTCTTGTGATGTCCAAGACTGATGTTTCCAGTTCCACAATATCCTTCCTTTTCTGATGGATGCAGTCAAGAGGACACACAAGACTGGACCTCAGACGTAAAGGACAATCTCTGCAAGACGGCTGTAGAGTGTTTACCTGAAAATTCTACTTCCAGACACAACAGCATGGTCTCAAGCAAGCTAAGGAGCCATTGTTCGCCTATGTCGTCATGCACTTAAGGTCAAGTAGTGATCCTGTGAAGATGTTAATATTATGTGGTGACCTTGGCAGACCTTCCCGGCGACAGTACCACTAGTTTTAAATTTATTCCACAGCCGAGAGACCTCTTTCGGGCATCTTGTAACCATCGAGCCACCCCTACTTGAGAGTGGTCAGCTTCCAGCCTGATAACAGCTCTCAATCTCAAGGAATGGTCTAAACGATTTTGAGAAATAATTCTCATTGCAAACAGGCAAAGTTGTTTATTTTAATGCAATATTCACAAAACTACAGGTAAAAAACTCATACGCACTCTCCTCAATAATTCTAAAAATACCTTTTCTCTCTGTCTCTCTCTCCTAAAGTGTAGGGTGATATAGTACTACCCGTTCTTTAAAATATATAAAATACAAATTATATCAGTTTTTCTGGAGGTAATTTAAAATTATGACGAAAAACATGCTTGTGACCTTAATTTTGGACATGAGTGTAGCAGCCTCACTGAGTGCATGATGATTTTTTCACGAGTTAATTTTCTAACTCATATTTTTCTCTAAATTTTTCTTTATTTAACCTCGACAAATAATCAAGATTTTTTTCTTTACGTGATAACCTATCAATTTCTAAAGAAGTTATTCACTATCCTGTTATTGTTCAAAGATATAAATGTGCTATTTTTCTAGACATTTAATACAATGGAACACTATTTTCCACATAAACCAAACAGAGGAAAAACAGGAAAAGCGTCTTATTACCAACATGTTCAGATGTCTTCGTGACATACCTTTCGTGACTTCAATTTTTTCGTATAGATCGAAGAGTCCAATTGCTCTTCAGAATCATTACCTATTGGTTAAAACAGAATTACGATAACGACAGGCTCAAGGTATATACTAGAATCGAAATGAATGTAGAAAATTTCCCCTCTCCCTTTTTTTCCCAAGACCAAAGAAAGAAAAATAATATATATCCGCTTCAAGATTTTGTGTATCTTTTCATCATCTCTCTAAAATGCAATATCGAAAAAGCATTATCTTGCGTAAATACATTTCAAAATCATTCAAAAATTCTATCATTCTATAAAGGAATTTATTTTAAAGGAAGTTTTCGGTTTCACTGACGTCATTGTGTCTAGGCAACCAGAGTTTTAAGGTATTTTAATCAAAATTTTAGAAATATGAAATTGTTAGCCAAGATCATAAATAATCTCAGATTTCCTCCGCAAAGTCTTCGCTTTTTATCTTTTGAAGTTGCGTAGGTTGATCATAATGTGAAAGCAGTACTTATTGCTTCAACGTTTCTGATTACCCGAGTACAGTACTTGAGCAATTTAAAGTAATTGCGGTTAATAAAGCATTCCGTGAAAGATTATTAAGACGGAGGATTCACATTATAGGGAAATTTTATATCTATCTATATATATATATATATATATATATATATATATATATGAGTGGTTATTAATTACTTAAATATCTCTCAAAGTATAGAATCTTTCGATTGTTTTAAAGCGTAGGAAGATGTAATTAAATATAAAATTCCAGGGTTCTTAATTCTTCCCATACAAAATGAAGATTCGTTAAAAGTAAAATTATTTGAATAGTAGTAATACAAGTACAGGAATAAATAAAAAGCATAAAAATTCCAAGTATTTTGCAAGTAACATAATTACAATCGCACCTCCATATTACGAACCTCTATATTGCGAATTTTTCTATATAGCGAACTTTTTTCTGGAACCAAGAGAACATTTAATGATTTTTTTCGTAAAATAACCTCCCAATGGCGAAGTGCATTTGCTATATAACGAACTTTTTCTCTTGTGATTAAATTTTTTCTTCCCATTTTTAAAGTATTTCTGGACATTTCAAGTTATTCTCTCTTTTATCACGTTTTAGTAGTTTAGTTATAAAATAATGTATGGTTAAAATAACTTGTGTATTAAATTAGAAAACATCCTTAAAATTCATTAATTTTAATATAAAATTATTTTCTTATTGTTAAAAATACAGTGTATTCCTCAACATTCTTTTTCCTTGTTTTCCCTACAGTTTTTCTTTTTTTATTGGTAAAATATATATAAAATAAATAGATATTAATTTACAAAAAGGTGTGAATAATTACTTTTTTCAATATATAGTGTTTCTGAATTTAAAATTTGTCTTAAGTGGTTTATAAAATATATTGAAAGGTAAATCTCTATATAATGAATTTTCCATATAGCGAACTTTTATTCAGGATTTAGCAACTTCCTTAAATAGAGATCCGATTGTAATTGATAAAATTTTCATCAAATGCAATTCAAATTTATTTTCAACGCAATAAATAATAACGCTAAATAATTTACTGACATAATAAATAATTCTATAATCAACAATTTTAGTAGACGCCTTTTCGGAACGATAATCATCATTTTATGCGAATCATCTGTCAAGAAATGTACTGAATTTTCACAGGTTACACAACATAATCATTCAAAATGCCTATGCCATTTTTAAGTTCGAAACAATATGTGATACACAGCTGTAATAAAGAGTGATTTTTAAGAAAGTCCAAAAATTAAAATTTATAATTCAGATCATTTTATATAGCTATTACTCCATTAGAAAAAACTACTTTAATAATTTTGTCGTATACGCAAGTTTATTATTTGAGCACGACTAACACTTATTCTCAAATTCCTCGGAATAAACACTTTGTAGCGAAAGTATTATGCTGTTTGAAAGTTAACAATGAGCTAGATATCTCTGATATCCTTCACAATGAATTACTGCTCGAAGAATGGTGAACCACTGTATAGAACATTGAGATGAGTATAATATATTAATAACAATGCTATATTAACTTTACAGAGGTTCTTCAAGTGTGTATGTAGAGGTTGCTGATTGTTTGGTTGATTTTGCTGGTGCAAAAACCATATTTAGTCAAGATGCGCGAATCACTTCTTAATTATGAAAAATGGGTATTTTGGAATGCAGACAGAACTCTGTAAATGCAAGAAATGAAGAAATGTTTCAGGGGCAGAATAACAAGAAAATACAAAAATAGAAAAATTATCTGGAGAATCCTGAGAGGGTACTAAGGGAATAAAGAAAGAATAATCGGAGATCACCAGACATATAGTAAATCCTGCTTTTAACTAAGGATAAACCCTGAGAAAGAGCGGAGTCACTGAGGATAGTATAAAGTATTCATATGGAGAATGCTCAAGAATGTCTCATTCTCATTTAAATGGAATGTGTTCGAAACTCGACGACGGACCTTGTAATTTTGAACCATGGTCAGGTAATGAGGACGAGGAGTCACTGAGGATAGTATAAAGTTTTTATATGGAAAATGCTCAAGAATGGCTCATTCTCATTGAAATGGAATGTGCTCGAAACTCGACAACGGACCTTGTAATTTTGAACCATGGTCAGGTAATGAGGACGAGGAGTCACTGAGGATAGTATAAAGTTTTATATGGAGAATGCTCAAGAATGGCTCATTCTCATTGAAATGAATGTGTTCGAAACTCGACAACGGACCTTGTAATTTTGAACCATGGTCAGGTAATGAGGACGAGGAGTCACTGAGGATAGTATAAAGTTTTATATGGAGAATGCTCAAGAATGGCTCATTCTCATTGAAATGAAATGTGTTCGAAACTCTACAACGGATCTTGTAATTTTGAACCATGGTTAGGTAATGAGGACGAGGAGTCACTGAGGATAGTATAAAGTTTTATATGGAGAATGCTCAAGAATGGCTCATTCTCATTGAAATGAAATGTGTTCGAAACTCGACAACGGATCTTGTAATTTTGAACCAGGTTAGGTAATGAGGACGAGGAGTCACTGAGGATAGTATAAAGTTTTATATGGAGAATGCTCAAGAATGGCTCATTCTCATTGAAATGAAATGTGTTCGAAACTCTACAACGGATCTTGTAATTTTGAACCATGGTTAGGTAATGAGGACGAGGAGTCACTGTGGATAGTATAAAGTTTTTATATGGAGGATGCTCAAGAATGGCTCATTCTCATTGAAATGGAATGTGTTTGAAACTTGACGATGAACATCGTAATTTTGAACCATGATCAAGTGATGAGGATGACATTTAAGTTCTGGTATCCTCATCTCTTAAATTCCCCGCCACACCAACGGGAGGACGCTTGAGCCTTGACAGATTTAACATACAACGGCCAAGTCTACACGAAGGTCTGCGAGTCCTTGACTTTAACCACTAGGCTATCGTGACCACATGATAGGGAGGGTAGGAGATGCTATCAAATCTGCATGTGAGTTTCGAGGTATTCTCAAGACTTAGTGTGCGTATTTGAAAAGCGGCATTCAAAGATGCCATCTACTCCGTAAGTTGAGTTCGGAACGACGCAGTCCGTAGTGTGGTAGCTTGGAAAAGTGGTTTTAGTTCAAGTGTCGTCCTCGTCACTTGACTGAGGTACTAGGAATGACTATGATACCCGAGTAGCCTCCCTCCTCTCAAAACTTCCACAGCATGCCAAAGTTAGGACTTTGAGCCCTGACAGATTTTTTAATGTGCATCATCACCTGTATGCAGTAGAACATTACTGGCACCAGGACTTGAACCACGACTCTACAACACCGGCCACGAGTTCACAATGAAGATCACTTGGCTATATATATCGCAGCTAAATAAATCATGAAGCTAAAACAACTTGCACTTAAAGAATTGCTGTGCTTCTTCCTGGGGAATATATGTAGCCGCGGTAGCCAAGTGATCTAGGCATCGGATCATGGCTAGCGTGTCATGAGCTCGATCCCAGTACCACTAAAGACCCGAGTTAGAAGAGGGGGGTGCCAGCTCAGGTGTCGTCCGCGTCACTTGACCATGGTTCAAAATTACGCGGACCGTCGCCAAGAGCCCTTGTGTTGCTAAGACAGTGCGACGTTAATATTCACTCACTTACTCCTGGGGATATATTTTTTTTCAACGATAATTTGTGTGTGGGTATATATATGATCGAAATTTCTTATAGTAAATACATTTGGTTTGCTTAAATTGTAACCCTTCTAGAACTACTTGCATAGAACGTTATAATTTTGGATCACAGTCATGTGACGAGGATCATACATTGAAAGGCCAACCCGGCTACGAGGGTGAAAGGGGATTTGCAAACGATGCGAGTACAGAAGGTCTTCCGCAGCTAAAAATTGCATTTTCTTTTTCCTAAATTTGAATATACATATACATTTTAAAATTACGAGGGTCATCGCCAATAGGTTTCATGTTGCTTCAGAGTGTGACGTAAACTCAAATAAAATCCAAATAATTCATAGATTTTTTTTAAACACAGCCAATGCACTTTAAAGTTTTGAACCATAATTAGATAAGGTAAGCTACTTTCTATATTCAGCGTGGCTTAGTGGTCAAGATAACTGATTCGTGGCCGGCGTGTCACGAGTTTGAGCCTAGTACCGCTGAAAATCTACCGTGTACCAGAGCGATGCATGTCTGTCGAAGCTCAAACGCCCTCCCGTTGGTGTGGTGTGGAAGTTAGAAGAGGGAGGTGTCAGCTCAGGTGTGATCCTCGTCACTTCACCAAGGTTCAAAATTAAGAGGTCTGTTGCCAAAAGCCCTCGAGCAGATGAATAGTGCGACGTTTATTTCACTCACTCATTCTATATCCACCGGTTGGGTGGCGTAGTTGGTAAGGTGCTGGCCTTGACGCCCAAGTTTGTGGATTCGATCCTGTCCAAGTCGATGGATCTTCATGGTGCAAAAAATCAATAGTTTCCATGTCGTATGATTATGCGGCATGCAAAAGATCCTTTGAATACTTATTTGGCTTAAGTGCTCTCGGCAAAATTACATTCCTTGCACAGTTTCTCATCGTCAGACTTCAGGTGCCCCCCTCTGGGGAAGAAACTGGGTGTCAAAATTATATTGTGGCAATCGGTATCCACCTGTACGATGCCACTCTCAAAAGTGATACCAGATCCCGGGGAATGTACTAGATCTGCAATAATAAAATAACAATTCGCAACCTCATTTAAAAAAATGAAAAACTTTCTATGTACACTCTGCGCCATTATGAAGTATTCGAATCCTTATAAAATTAATGAGCATTCCTCTTTACTCGATGACTTTTGTTCGAAATTAGGAGACCAAAATCCACTGATTTGAGAGATTTTTGGCTAACTTAGCATAAAGCAACGTATAAGAGCTATTGGCAGTCAACTTTATAATTTTGAATCTTGGTCGAATGACATTCTGAGCTGGTACCCCCATTCTCCAAATTTCCACACTATGAGCAACTTAAAACTAGATACCCATCGAATAAGAGTCCATCACACTACCAAGTGAGTGAATATTAACGTCGCACTGTTCAGCTTCTCGAGGGGTTTTGACTACGGACCTTGTAATTTTTAACTACGGTCAAGTGATGAGGATGACACCTGAGCTGGTACCCCCTCCTAACATCCACACCACACCACGGGAGGACGTTTGAACTCTCGACAGATTTAACGTGCATCGCTACTCTAAATGGTGGGTCTGCAGCGGTACTAGGCTCGAACTCATGACACGCCGGACACGAGACTGTTACCTTGACCACTAGGCTACCAAGAGCTCATAACTCTACCAAACAGACTCCGTAAATACTATTATGAATTATTTGAGATTATATTTCAGGGGTGGCCAACTCACGGCACGGTGGAGTTGTATCAGTGGCACGCGAAGACTTATTGAAATTTTTTTAAGAAATTTTGAAAATAAAATAATAAATAACCATTTTCTGCTATGGACGTAATAAAATAAATATCAATCAAAACTAGCTGATTCACACCTATAATAACCTAATTTTGTTAGCATCTTCAAGAGCTAAACCTAATATAGATGATTTTGTAAAAAAAAAAAAGTAGTAATTCAAAAGCCTCATTGAGTAAGTACTGAGTGTTTAATAATTATTTTGAATCAAACGATTCATGTGTTACTCATTTTTTATTTGATACATAACCTAACTGATTGAACTTGTAAAAGTTTTATTAACAATTAAACCTACGTTTTACTTTTGTCTTAGTTATTATATTATTTTTAAATCTCGACTACATAGATGCATTAAAACTGTGTTATTTGTTTTAAAATCCCATAATAAGCCTATTAGTAACATTTTTTCACTGTTTCATATTTGTTTGTAGGAAAGGTTGGAAGTGGCAAGCAGAATTATTTTTTACCAAAAGGTTGCCCCCCCCCCCGTTATATACAATAATAATAATTGTAATAATAGCAAGGTTTTTTGAAAAAAAATTAAAATCATGGCAACACATGGCTTTTTATTTAATTAGATAAAAAATATTATTAACAATTCAAAATTTCTAAAGGGAAATTAATTTTTAAAAACTATTAAGGTTTCTCGAATGTAATTTCTTGTGTAAGGGTCAAGCAATCAAAAATAAGCACTTAAAACCCATTCAGTTTAAAGGTGGTTGCATGATAGATAGTTGACGTGTAACTAAAACAAACAGCACACTCGCAACAACTATGGCTTCCCAATTTGCCATTGTCCAAGGCCTTCCGCTTCCTGAAAGTTGTTGAAACCGATCAGGCCAGATCAATTCCTTCCAGCATCGCTTAATTTCCGTTTTGCTCCCACTCGAGTTCCGACCAATTTGCGATCTGTATGCAAGGTTTCCTTTATAGCAATGATAGGTTTTCTTTTAAAATGTATTATTCTTGTGGAAAAAAAATGTTCCTCTAAATTTGTCGTCAAGGTTCTCCCGTTAACATTAGATGAAGAAATCAAAATGTACCAGAAATTATCTTTTAAAATCAATAATTAATTGTTACGTACATCATTATAATCGATAGCTATCTATTACCCTTTAATTTGGTTTTTATTTGTGCCGAAATTTAACCCTTTCGTGGAACATTTATTTATCTTTTGAATTTCTCGAAGTTTTTTATGTTTTATTAACAATATATATATTAAACAATAGCATTTAAGGAGATATATTTTATTTTGCCGAATTTTATGTTTACATTTAAATGTCAGAGGTGGGAAGAATACTTCCCAGGAAACTATTGGCCGTCATAAAAGTAATTAAATTTAATGATGATTATTTGCCATGAAAAGAGGAGAAGCATGCTGCAATTCACAAGGGGACATTACTTACTGCACACATGTAGCAGATCCTCTTTTCTTGTCCCTCTCTGCTACATTTTCTACGTCGTCTATAATTGGAAACCATCTTTGCAAAAGGATTTTCAACAATGGCTAAGAGCATATCATCCGGAACTGCATACTTCTTTCCTTAGAAATTCGGAGGACGTCATTTTCCTTTTTCTTGGGGAATATTTGTCTGTAGTTGATGAGCTAATGCTATACGGAATGTTAGCTGGTCTAAATTTCTGTTTCTTATGTTTACTTGTCACAGTATGAAACTATTTGTGATAGCAAGGTTAAAAAGAAAATAAAAAAATACGATGCCATCACATTTTACAGATCTTCTTTCTATTTGGTATCTTTTGTTTTTTGATCGAAGAAATCAACCCTTTCCTTGGCATCGTAATATACAGTGACAGCTTTTCGTCAAGGTACTTCTCCCTTAGTGCCATCATTTTTTTGTCCGATTTACAGATGTCATAATCGCTGGATTACGTGCAGTAGCACAAAACTGAAGCAGGAATTAGTCTTAACATCGTTATAATAGTAAGGCCAATATACACTCATGTCCATAAATTAAGGATAATGAAGTTCAGGCAAAGAAAGAGATAGGAGCAAAACAAATTTGACTTATTTGTAAAGTCTATTTATTAAACAAAAGGTAAAAAGCAAAAAAGATGCTATATGTTTGACATAATTAATAAAAATTGCGATTTTTACTCCCTGGAGCAAATTTCAAAAAAGAACCTATTTACAAAAAACAGTATAACATGGTTAGAATGATGGTTAATACGGAGTATGTCTCCCGGACGATGCAATACAGGCCTTACAACGCCTACGCATGCTGAAGATCAAATTATCAATCTGATCTTGGTGAATATTACACCCCTCATCAAGCAATGCCCTCCTAAGTTCCGGTAGACAGGTGGGAGGGGGTTGACGGGCTGCAATTCGTCAGCCAATCATACCCCACACATGCTCTATTGGATTCAAGTCCGGTGAGTATGCTGGCCAATCCATACGGGTGATATCCTCCGATTGAAGGCATTCGTCTACAATGTTTGCACGGTGAGGACGGGCGTTGTCATCCATAAACAGAAATTCAGCGCCCATGACGCCCCGAAACAAACGTACACGTTGTTCCAGAATGACATCCCGATAGATGTGGCCTGTCATCGTTACACTCTGAACATGCAGGTCAGTTCTGGAACCAGGAATAAATCCTCCCTAAACGAGCCATCCTGCACCACCGTAACGGTGTCGTTTAATGGTGTTCTCTTGGTGGTAACGGGTACCTGGCGCTCTCCATATGAAAGTCCAGCGAGAATCAGACTGCAAACTAAACCTGGACTCGTCGGAAAGCATCACACAAGACCACTGTTGCGGTGTCCACAATGCATGCTCTCTACTCCAGGTTAATCGCAGGCGACAGTGAGTTGCGATAAAGGGAACACATCTGACAGGCCTACGAGCATATAGACCAATGTGTCCTAAGCGTCTGTACACGGTCTGCCTTGAAACTGTCGTACCGGTAGCTGAAGAGAGCTGACGAGATAGGTCTGATTCTGTGCTCCGTCTGTTTCTTTTGGCAGTAACTGCCAAATACCGGTCCTCATTTGGCGTTGTAACTCGGGGGCGACCTGTGCTGTAACATCTACTCACATTACCATCATCTTGGAATCGTTGCCAAAGCCTGGAGATGACACTCTGGGTGATTCCAAGTTCCCCTGATACTTCCAGCTGGGTACGTTCACATTCCAGTCGTCCGATAATTCTACCACGTAAAAAATCATCCAAATGCTTCCTTTGTGCCATAACTATGCGGTTATTGCACTGAAAGGCTTTTAAAGCGCTTGTGAACAATTTTACTTCCCTGCCACCATTCCTTATATTCCCCTCTCTTTCACTCTCGTCATTGTGACGTACTATCCACGCTATCTGGTGGTTTCCTGTAATTTGCATATTCTTCTTCAAGATGTGTGTGATAATTCTACAGGTGAAATTTTTATTTTAGAGTACAATTTCTGTGTGATTCTGAATTATCCTTAATTTATGGACATGAGTGTATTATAATGGTTTTGCGCTTCCGACAGGTGTGTTTTGTAAGATCATGTTGATGGGAAGTAATCTTCCCGAGGACCAAGAAAGGGTTAAAGCTGCACGAGAGTTATTTGCAACAAACCTCGTAATTTAGATTTGTAAAGAAAAAAACTTATCATCATTTTAGGTAATGAGCTTACGGTTGTAGCGTCAACTCATTAGTCCAATACTTCCTGACAATACTTGTCAAGTTTGATGGACAGGGTGACCGGAATGCCCAGATGGGATATTGTAATCTTCCAATAAACCGTGTATTCTTCCCTGCTGTCTGGGGGCAAACAGGTGTCTCACTCATTTTGAAGGCGGCTATGTTGAAAGAACACCTCTTCCCTCTCCGACTCTCAGATAACGTTTGGGCACCGCGATCTGTAGAAAAGACACTTATGTGAATAATAATCAGGTCGCTTCGCATTTGTGGATCATAATCTATGTGAATAAAAACGAATGTCGATCTGTTGGGTTAGAGACATACCCTCAGCGTCAAAGTGACAGGGTGATTTATAGCCCTCTAGATGGTATACCAGGTATGGCGATGGAGTGGTTTCAGACGCTCCAGCCTATTGTCTCCAAGTGTCAATTGAGTTGGGACTAAAGTGAGGAGGGCCGTGTGCAGATCCGCTATATTCACCAATCAAAGATGATTGGGGGCGTGAAAGAGGTCCACCCAGGGGGTTTAAAGGGTTGGCTTGAAAGTTGACGAGGATCTTCTGGATCCCTTTCAATCTTCTGCATTTCCTTCCGTATCGGTTTTTTCGTCTTCGAAGACACTCTATAGAGGTTTCGGAAGCAGCCGCATCTTAAGAACCAAGAGATATAAACAGCGATGACCTCTTAAAGACGGAGAGATGAAGTCTGTGACGGAGCATCTCGAATGATTTTGGATCATATATGGAAAGGGTTGCTGGGGCAGACGCACCAGGGAGCCGATCATTTCAAGATCTTTAAACATAAACGACTGGAACTTTTCTCCAGCGAAAGGCTGTGAAGAGCAAAAATTTACACCTGAATATAAATGTTTTGTTTAATTTATCTGGAATATATAAAATGCCTTTTGGCAAAAAATTGTGTGAGCCCTCACACTACCCAGTAAGGAAGTAATCTTACTGGTTCACGTCATTACACTCTCTTTAACTATCAAATATACATAAAAAATCAACTCTAGCTCTGGGTATCAAAAAGAGGGATGAATTAAAATCAAAACACGCAAAAGTACATATTTAGCACATTTGTGTTAGAGAGTGGGTATCGTATAAATAAATAAATTTAAAAAAACGAGTCTTACAGTAGTCGCATATGATGTGTAACATCTGACTTGTTATAATGGTAAATACGCAAAAGTGACTTTAATCCTGAAATAAATGAATCGGTTATGACTGGAAATAATTTTCTATCGAATAATTATATCTTTAATGAAAATTTTATTTAATTAACAAGGAGTTATGCAGTTTTTTTTATCAAAAATATTTATTATTGTTCAATTTGGAGAAGAGCGGAGACAATAGATTTATTAAAATTTAAGTATGACGCATATACTTGTGATTTCAAAGTATTTAAAAGTCGTTGAAAAACGGCGTCAATAACAGTACCACTGTTAGTTGTCGAAACATTTCGATTAGTGTTCATTTCGAGCTTGAATTCATCTTTCACAAAAGCTATGAGCGGCTCAGCTTCTGGCAAACTGAAGTTAACGTTAAAATCACCACCCAAAATCATTGGAAGCGAGTGATAGTTTTTTCTTTTTTTGTTGAAAAAGAGCAGAACCACCTTCGGTATACGGTAAAAGTACAAAATGCAGGAAATCTGTAATTTTTTTAACTGATTCGGTGAAATGTATGCGCCCACCAAAATGACAAGACTTGCTAGTATGTGCTGCAGGCGGGCGTCTTAATTGCTACTACAGTTGGACCCCCAGACGAGGGTAGCGAAGAGACACCGGCAAGCGCATGCTTAAAAATTAGAAATATTAGAGAAAATCAAAAATACCCGTTTACTGAATTAGTTTTTTTTAATCGAGAAATCTTTTTTAATCACAATTAAAAATATTATATTGACAGCGACAGGAATTAACCTCAAAGTATGAAAATGATAAGCACTTAAATATTTATTCATATAATTCCATATTACTTACTCCTATTTTTTTAAGAATGATGAGCTTTGTCAGACGTTTAACAAGAAATATAATTGTTAATATATAGTTTACACATATATAAATACTAGCTGTTACCCACCCGCTTCGCTGGGTATTTCACGATGTTTTATAAATTTTTACTGCTTATATATATGTATAAATTATTGATATCTAAGTCCTAGCATTAAGAATTCGATTGTATTGAAAAATATACTTATACCTTTAACTGTAGCAAAAAAAAGGGCAAAACTCATCTAATTTGTATTTTCTAAAAATCTCTAAAATTGAAGTATAGAATGATATTTGCTCTTTCGTAACCCAAAAACCAAGTGGATTCCCGCAAAACCAATTTTCGGTGGATCTCTACTCCGTAAATTGAACATGCAAGCCAAATTTCAAGTCTAAATCTAACAGAAAAAAAGAAGTTTTACTATCAATATCCCCGTAATCCCGTTGAGAGCCGTTTTCCAAAATAACCGCTCTTAGAGGATTTCAATTCAACAAAAGAAAAATGCAAACCAAATTTCATTATTATAGTCCTTGTAGCTCGAAAAAAGTAATTTTTTTTCTCAATACGTCCCAGTAACCCCCTGCACCCCCCCTAAGAACTTGATTTGCTTAAAATACATTCTTAGTGGATCTCTATTCAACAAAAGAAACATGCTTAACAAATTTCAAGTATATGGGTCTAACAATTAAAAACATTAATTTTTTCTGTAACTCCTCTTGACCCTCGCAAACATCCTTAGGGGTCAATTTTCGTTTCACTCTTTGTTAGAGGAACTCTATTCCATGAAAGGAACATGCCTACCAATTTTCAAGCAGGATGATCAAATAGTTTAAAAATGGAAATAATTATCGATTACGCCTCTTAAACTCCCGAAATTAAACTTGGTAGTTGATATTCGCAAAACCCATTTTGTAGCGGTTCTCTACTTTACGAAAGGAATCTGCTTATCAAATTTCAAGACTGTACGTCTAACACTTTAAAAATGGGGATAATTTTCTATAACGCCACTTGAGCCCCGCAACGCCACTTCTGGGTCTGTTTTCACAAAACCCATTTTGTAGGGGAATTGCACTCTATGAAAGGAATCTGCTTAGCAAAATTTGAAGACTGTGCGTCCAATTAATTAAAAATGCAAAAAAATTATCAATAACGCCCCTTGAACCCCCGCAACACCTCCTAGGGGTCGATTTTCACAAAACACATTTTGCAGTGTATTTCTATCCTATGAGAGGAATCTGCTAACCAAATTTCAAGACTGTGAGTCTAATAGTTTAAAAAAAGAAATAATTATTTATATCTGCCCTTAACCCCCGCAACACCCTTGGGGGTCAATTTTCTCCAAACCCGTTTTGTAGAGGATATTTACTCCATGAAAGAAACATTCCTACCAATTTTCAAGCAGGTAGGTCAAATAGTTTAAAAACGAAAATATTTATCTCTTACGCCACTCATTCCCCTGCAACGCCACTTGGAGGTCTGTTTTCACAAAACCTTCTTATAGCTGATCTCTACTCTATGAAAGAAATCTCTTTATCAAATATAAAGACTGTGCGTCTAATAGTATAAAAATAGAAATAATTATCTATAACGCCCTTAAGTCTCCTCAACGCCACTTGGGGGCAATTTTCACGAAACCCATTTTGTAGCGTATCTCTACCCTATGAATAGGAATCTGCTTACTAAGTTTCAAGACTGTACGTCTATTAACTTAAAAATCGGAATTTATAACGCCCCTTAAACCCTCCGCCCCGCAACACCCCTTGTGGGTCAATTTTTCCAAAACCCATTTTGTAGCGGATATTTACTCCAGGAAAGAAACTTACCTACCAATTTTCAAGCAGGTAGGTGAAGTAGTTTAAAAACGGATATATTTATCTATTACGCCCCTTAATCCCCACAACGCCACTTAGAAATCTGTTTTCACAAAACCTGTTTTGTAACTGATCATTATTCTACGAAAGGAATCTATTTATCAAATTTAAAGACAGTGCGTCAAATATTTTAAAAATGGAAATAATTATCTATAACGCCCCCTAAGCCCCTACAACGCCACTTGGGGTCGATTTTCAGCAAACTCATTTTGTAGCGGATCTCTACTCTCTGAAAGGAATCCGCTTACTCAATTTCAAGATTGTACATCAAGTAGTTTAAACATGGAAACAATTATTATTAAAGCCCTTAACCCCCCGTAACGCCCTTGCGTTTCGAATTTCGGAAAATCCTTTCTTAGCTGATGTCTACTCTATCAAAGGAACATGTCTACCAAATTTCAAGTCTGTAGGTTGAATAGTTCCAGAGATTTCGTGATTAGTCAGTCAGTCAGTCAGTCAGTCAGTCAGTCAGTCAGTCAGTCAGT